>OX424576.1:177563894-177866394 GCA_949152435.1 Gastracanthus pulcherrimus
GGGTTTAGCAAAATTGTGATTAAAAAAAATTGGTATCACTTTTATCAAAAACTAAATTTTTATTCACGTTTACATTTTAGTTTTTGTGGCATAAAAACAAAATTTTTCATTAAAATAATAAATCTTTCGTTGAAGTACTGGCCAATGTGATGACAATAAGTGTGCAAAATTTAAAATCGATCGGTGAAATAGTTTTCGACGTATATTATCATGTTCACTGCGAGGGCATTTTTCAGAAAACGTGATTTCGAGTAAATTGCGTCTAAAGTTTTCAGTGTACTTATAATAAACATTGATATTTTTCAACTTGCATTGAATCATCGATTCCGGGGGCATAAAGTAAGCCTTCTGCCTCTGTAGTAGCCTCTAAGCAGTCCAGTAGGCTGTAGTAGTCTGTTTCTGTATCTCACTTACGTGAGAGAGAGAGAGAGAGAGAGATACGGCCAGTGACGCTACACAACGACTCGCACATTTGCGCGAATCGATCGGTTAATCCATGCTGGATTTCGAGGAAAAGGAGACGGATCATTAAGTGGAAAAGAAGAGCGAGATTTTGCCTTAATCGTTGCCAGAGAGTAGGCAGTTGAGCTCTGACTTCTAAGCAAGATCGACCTTTCGAATGCGATCAAAAGAAAGTAGAATAAGTAAATTAGACTCTAAGTATCGTGTGTGCCTTCGCTTATCGATGTCGAGGACGCTCGACTGATACAGTACGGATCCGATACGAGAGCGAATCTTCGAGTCCAGTCAAGCTCTCATATCTCACCGCTCTCACCTCAACCGCCGATCAAGATTCGTAACGTTTTCTTCAGGAACAAACCAACATCTACTAGAATTTCCCGTTTCATCAAGATCATCATCAGACAGGGGTCGCGGAGCGAAGAGTTGCGGAGGACGGATGTATGTTTCAACGTTTATTTTAGTTTGTAAGATTCTATTATAAGATTATCGGCGGATTAAATTTACTTTTTATACGTTTATTGCTTGCGATTAGATATAAGATTTTACTAGTTCAGTCAGACTTAGATCATCAGATCATAAGCCAACGCGCGTATTATGTTTTATATAATGGATTAGTTTTATGTAAATTAATAATTGTTTTTCTTTTTTTTAATAAAGCACAAAATATTATTTTTAAACCTAAAAATAATATTTTAAGAACCCCCTTCAAAACAATTTTAATAAAATTATTTTGCAATAATTATGTACACAACAATTGGCAGCCCAACAGGGAAAAAATAATTTTTTGTGTTTATTGGAAAACAGTAGCAATATTAAGTAAATAAATTCAATTAAATTGTGCGTAAAATGGCGGCAAACCGATACCGGGTCGGCTCATTGCCCGATTTATGGCAAGAACCGCAAGTACACGGCGTTGATTTTGAAGTCCAACGTTTAAATTTAAAAATAGAAAATCTTGAATTACAAGTCGGAAACTTAAGTCGTCAATTGCTTGCGATGAATCGTAATGTCAATAGGATACACGAAAATGAATTTTCTAGAGACTTACTTCGAGAGATAAAATTGCCGAATTTTAGCGGAGAACCGAGCGAAGATGCTGGAGAGTTTTTAACTGACATGGAAAGATATATAGTAATAAAACGCATTCCGCATGAAATGCAAGCTAAAATCATTATAAAATCATTAAGCAAACGAGCACTCATATGGTTTCATGCAGTGCGTGCGAGAATGCAAGATTTTCGCGATTTTGTAATTCAATTTCGCCACGAATTTATGTCCGATGAAATTCAGGACCGCGCAAAGGAAAGATGGAGAACAGAGAAGTATAAAAGTGGCAGTTATATTGAATATTTTTATTTACGTATTGGTGAAGCTAATCGCTTTTGTCCGCCTTATACAGAACAACAGCGAAATCGGATGATAATTGATCAGTTTCCTCAAAGTATTCAAATAGCCATGGTAGGTATAAACCTCGCAAATTCCGATGACGTAACGCGTGCCTTATACCGTGCCGATGAAGCGCGCGCAAACAATGTCCCTCGATCATACGAGCGCGAAAATAAACAAACATCTCAACTAGAGCCGCGCTCATATAATTCCAGTAGCTACGCCCGAAATCAAAACTTTCAGGCAAATCAAAATAATTCACGCGTAAATGAAAATAATAGTAATTTTAGTCGCAATTCGGCATTCAAAAATTTTGATAATAAAGAAAATCGAAACGACAATCGACGCGAGTATCAAGATCGAAATAAAAATTTCCAGCAAAATCGTGATCGTAGAGGCAACTCGGTTGCAGCGCTCGGAGCCCTAGAGGAAGAAATCGATTTTGAAGCATGTGAGATAATACCCGAGGTAAATGATGAAAAAAATGAGTACGCGAATTCGGAAAACGAGCAAGCAGTTGAAAAATTAATAGGCCCGATTGCGAGCTGCGAAATAGAGACACAGGACCTAGCGTATGATGTTTTAGAAGGAGAAAATTTCACGCAAGATGCAAATAAAAAACAAATAGGATGCCCTCGTATATTTGCCTCGATTGATGGGATAAAATTGGAATGTCTCGTTGATACGGGTAGTAGTGTTACGCTTATATCCCAAACCGCGTTCGAGCGTGTGAAAGAAAAAAAATGCGTGAAAATTCTACCTGTAGCGAACACAATTTTATATAGCGCATTTGGAAAGAAATCAAATAAAGTCAAAAAGCAAATATTTGTCGAAGTTAAAATAGGGGCATCGTTAATTCATACAATTTTATTAGTTGTATCCGAATTGAATTACGATGTCATATTAGGGATAGATTGGATTGTTAAAAATAAAGTTATTATAGACGCAGAAAAACAAATAGTATACATTCGAAAAATGATGGTCGAACCGTCTAACGTAAAATTTTCCAAGGATCTACCGGATACATACAAATCAGCACAGATCGAAAGATTCGTGGTATGCTCGACTTTATCAGAGGGAAGTAGTTATTTGCCGAATCAAGAAAAAAATGAACAAAATCATTTTTTTCTTGAGCTGGGGAATAATGAACGCTTTTTATCCCAATCTGAAAATTTCGAGGATTCAATAAATCAGAAAATAAATCAAATACCATCATTAAACGAGATCGAGAAAAAGACGTTAAAAAATTTACTTATAGAATTTCAAGAAGTATTTTCTGACAAACCCGGGAAAATAAATAATTTTGAATACGAACTTAAATTAAATGCAAAATACCCAATCATTCAAAAATCGTATTCGATCCCTTTAGCCTATAAAGAAAAAGTACTCGAGGAAATTCAAAGAATGCTCGATAACGGTATAATTGAGAGAGATTCGAGTCCGTACTGCAACCCTTTACGTATAGTTTTAAAAAAAAGCGGCAAGGTGCGAATATGTCTCGATGCGCGACAGTTAAATAATTATATAGATGCCGACGTTGAAAAACCTCAGAGAATCGACGAGATCATTCAAAACAATGAGGGTCGTAGATTCTTTACTAGCACAGATATGACGGAAGGTTATTTCCAAATTCCGCTTAGCAAAAAATCCAGAAAATATACAGCTTTTGTAGTTGACGGCAAAACATATGTTTTTTGTCGGGTTCCGTTTGGCATCAAGGTATCGGGGTCTGTTTTTGTGCGTGCACTCAACTTTATATTTTCATCTAACGAAGATAAAGAGTTTATTACATTGTACGTCGACGACGGGATTATTAGATCGCGGACGTTTACAGAGCACGTGTCGCACCTTCGATATTTTTTTAGTAAACTAAAAAATGCCGGGTTAACGCTTAAATTTGAAAAAACTCAGCTGTGTCAAGAGAAAATCCCCTTTTTGGGTTTTATATTGAGTGCCACGGGCGTGACTCCCGATCCTGATAGAATAAAAGCAATTTTAAATATGCCGGAGCCACGAAGCAGAAAAGAATTACAAAGTTGTATAGGTGTTTGTAATTATTACCGTATTTTTGCAAAGCAGTATTCGTCATATATAGATCCGTTTAGGAAGCTTTTAAGTGAAAAATCAAAATTTAAGTGGGAAAAAGAACATTCAATCGCGTTCAAAAAATTAAAGAATCAATTTGCTGAACATGTACTTTTAAATCATTATTCGATTGATCGGTCATTTTATTTACAAACTGATGCTAGCAAGCAAGGTATCAGCGGAGTATTATACCAATATGATGACGAAGAGAATAAAAAAAAATAATTGCTCTTGTAAGTAGGTGTCTAACTCCATATGAGTCTAATTATTCGACTTCCGAGTTAGAACTTCTAGCTATAGTATATGCCGTCCTTAAATTAAAATATTACTTGCTCGGTAAAAAATTCAAAATAATAACAGATCATCAAGCACTAGTTTTCCTGTTGAAAACATCGTATTATACATCTAGATTGATGCGTTGGACGCTTATTCTACGACAATTCGACTATGATATTGAGCATTGCAAAGGCAGCGACAATGTCATAGCCGATTATTTTAGTCGCTTTTCGCCAAAGGATCAAGCGTCGGACAGCGATCTACTATGTAAGTATGATAGCCTTTTTAGCAGTGATACGGCTTCAATCAAAATAATTGATGCATGGTTTCCAGAATTCAAACATTTTAAAGAAATGCAAGAGCAAGATGCCGCTCTTGCGTCCTTAAAAAGGAACATTGAAATCGATAGTAGACCGGATTATAAAATTTATAATAATTTGATTTTTCACAAGAGCGCCAATGATGATAAATGGAAATTAGTAGTCCCGCTTTCTTTCCAAGAACGTCTTATAAACGAAATGCACCTGCGAATTGGGCATGGGGGGTTATATAAAACTTTCGCTGAAATCAAAAAATCATTCTGGTGGAGAGGAATGCGGAAAACGATAAAAAACGCGATTCGGTGTTGCGATCTATGTCAGCGAACGAAGTACTTGAATAAAACCATGTCAGGTCGTTTTTTGCTAATTAAGGCGGAAAAGCCAAACCAACTTGTCGCCGTTGATTACTTCGGGCCGCTTCCCCGATCCGCGGGTGGAGTTGAGTATATTTTCGTGGTCTTGGATGTCTGTACGCGGTATGTAAGTCTATACGCGCTGAAAAAAGCAACGGCGCGGGCGACGATAAATAAAATGCGCGATTATTTCGAGAAAGTCGGTAAGCCGGAACGCGTTCTGAGTGATCATGGCACTCAGTTTATGTCGCATGCATGGCAGGAGTTCTTGAGTGAATCGGGCATACAGGCTGTTTATTGTTCCATTCGTCATCCCCAAGCGAATCCGTCCGAGCGGATAATGAGGGAATTAGGTAAATTCTTCCGTATTTATTGCCACGATAAGCATACAACTTGGGCCAAATATATCGCGCAAGTTAACTACTGGCTAAATTTTACAACTCATTCAACAACGGGTTATACGCCATACGAATTACACTTTGGAAAGGAGCCTATGGATAAGTTGAGGAAATTGATCAAATTCCCGGATGAAGTACCGGAGCCACACGAAATAAAAATGGAATTAGCTAATTTTCGCACAGACGAGCGCCATAAAGGTCAAAAGCAGCGTCAAGCTACTTATAGTAACACGCCAATTAATGTTGGCGATCTTGTTCTTTTGCGCGTTCCTAAACAATCGGATTTGATGGGTAAAAAGATTGCTAAGTTTTTTTTACTGTATTATGGCCCATATCAGATTGCTCGTGCGTTTAATGAAAATGCGTATGAACTTACTGAAGTTGATAAGAAGGATAATGTTATTGGCCGATATAATCGAGCGGATCTCCGGATTTACCATTCTAAAAAATGTTAGGCTCCATAAGCGTACTGAAATTTAATTTATTGTTTACAGCATGTATTGATAATGTAAAAAAAAAAAAAAAAAAAAATATAAATAAATAAATAAATAAATCAAGAAAAAAAAATAATAATAATAATAATGATGTATGTAGTCATCAGATGTATTGTATTGCATATACGTATTTAAGTTGATGGTTTGAATGAGTGCTGACATGTAAGAATGAATGAGTTTAGGGAGTTCAAGAAAGAAGATCATTGAGGACATTGCATCGTGTTGTTCTTGAGCAGTTTTTTTTGTGCGTCTCAACAAAGATCGACGCCCTAAAAAGGGGAATGATGTAGTAGTCTGTTTCTGTATCTCACTTACGTGAGAGAGAGAGAGAGAGAGATACGGCCAGTGACGCTACACAACGATTCGCACATTTGCGCGAATCGATCGGTTAATCCATGCTGGATTTCGAGGAAAAGGAGACGGATCATTAAGTGGAAAAGAAGAGCGAGATTTTGCCTTAATCGTTGCCAGAGAGTAGGCAGTTGAGCTCTGACTTCTAAGCAAGATCGACCTTTCGAATGCGATCAAAAGAAAGTAGAATAAGTAAATTAGACTCTAAGTATCGTGTGTGCCTTCGCTTATCGATGTCGAGGACGCTCGACTGATACAGTACGGATCCGATACGAGAGCGAATCTTCGAGTCCAGTCAAGCTCTCATATCTCACCGCTCTCACCTCAACCGCCGATCAAGATTCGTAACGTTTTCTTCAGGAACAAACCAACATCTACTAGAATTTCCCGTTTCATCAAGATCATCATCAGACAGGGGTCGCGGAGCGAAGAGTTGCGGAGGACGGATGTATGTTTCAACGTTTATTTTAGTTTGTAAGATTCTATTATAAGATTATCGGCGGATTAAATTTACTTTTTATACGTTTATTGCTTGCGATTAGATATAAGATTTTACTAGTTCAGTCAGACTTAGATCATCAGATCATAAGCCAACGCGCGTATTATGTTTTATATAATGGATTAGTTTTATGTAAATTAATAATTGTTTTTCTTTTTTTTAATAAAGCACAAAATATTATTTTTAAACCTAAAAATAATATTTTAAGAACCCCCTTCAAAACAATTTTAATAAAATTATTTTGCAATAATTATGTACACAACAAGGCAGATGCCTACTTTTAAAATATACTAATAGTAGCAACAAAACTCGCTAATACGAGCAGCAGATGAGGGAATTCACTTGAGTTTAGATACATTAAACACACATAACTTTCCAACTAATGCTCCGAATCTTATGAAATTATGTGTAGATATTCTTGAGATAATAAACTTTGAGAAAATGTAATAAAAGAAATCGATTTTTTATACCAAATTACTAGGTATAACCCCTTGAATGTAGGTGAAGTTTGGAAATAATTTCAATTTTTGTGTGAATCGTTTTGTTACGGTCTAAAACAAAGCATCCGACATGACCAAAATATATAGGGCTGATCCTTAATAAGGTTAAAAACAGCCTAAACAGGAAGGAATGATTTTTGTAGCCCTATTTAAACGTTTCATCATGCTAATTATTGTGGGAGTGAATGAACAGCTATAGAAACTATGTACACAATTTTTTGCATCAATTATTTTTATGAGGAACCAAATTAAGGCTCGAAAAAGAAAATAAAAAAATCGATTTTATATCCTTATTCAAAAGGTCGACGTTTTATCTCGGTAATTCTTTCACATTCAAGTAAAGATTATTTTACTAAACATGTGTAATTCTTTTTTATCCATTTAAGCATGAGGAAAGCTTTGTATCTAAATAATAAATAAATAAAAAACATTATTTTGACGTTAGAATAACAGATTTATAATTATTAAATCAGTTAGCCACGTTATATCTCGTTAAGTCGCTTACCATTATAAAACGCATTAAAAACTGCACTGATAGTAACACTTTCATTTACGTATCCCATTATCCTCATGTTATGCCATGAAACCATCGTCTAATTATTTAAATTAAATTTTTTGATTAAAATACAATTACGTGATGAGAGAAGATATTCAAATACTTTCTTTTTTTTTAATGTTTCTCTTACTAACTTACTTAAACCGTCATATTTCTGTGATGAATTCAAGATATAAATTAAATGTGATGTGCTGCTAATAATCAGTAAACGCGATGTGTACCCTTTGAAATTCGAATTCATATTGATTGACTTATTGTCGTGCGTCAATACTGACCCTCTGTTGTTGATAAAAACTCTTCGTAGAAATCAACCAAGTACAGACCAACATCTTTTCTTACTAATTTAGTTTTTATTTTGAACACCTAAATGCTAAATTATTCGATTATATTATAATTAAATTTATTTAATTCTTTATTTCTCATTTTCAAAAATAAACTCTATTTATATCCGTTACAAATATGATTTAATACTTTAGTTAAAACTTTATGATATCATAATAATCATCTTTTTCATATTATAAATAATGTATATAAATGATTTCATGTACTAAAAGGATACTAATATCTACTTCGTACAATTGATATTGATATTGCTGATGTTTGAAATTATAGGGCGCATAGCGCGCTTGAGGCGCCTACTGTAATAAAATGTATGTTCAAGTCCAACTCGATTGGTGAAATGCGAGTAGTTCTTTTTATCTTTTCCGGAAATTTCAAAATGCAGTTTTTAAATAAATGCGTTGATTAGGCCACGTAAGCTTTTAATTGGAAATATTCCCGATCGAAGGCCAATAACCTCTCTATAAGAAGAAAAATATAATATTATTATTACACAAGGTATATAATATTGCCGCCGTCTAGATGTTCGAAGCCACCCCTCACCCCAGTAATTCTGGAGCGCTGAAACACAGAATCATGGTGATATCGACTATGTACAAAGAGCATGAGATACTGCGTTTTGTGGCGTGTAAAGCAGCAGGTACAATTCAATTAAAATAATTATTTGTATGTTTTTCTTTTCTTTATTTATGAACATAAAGCATTCGTTGGGACACGTAAGCTTTGCATTCTAAATATTGCCGATCGAAGTCTAATAACCTGTGTAGGAAAGAGGCGGACAGTACAATGTAATTATAATAATTATTTGCATATTTATCTTTATTTTTCTTATGAACATAATACATTCGTTGGGCCATGTAAGCTTTGCATTCTAAATGTTCCTGATCGAATAGAAAAATAATGTAATTGTTACACATTTAATATAATAATTGCAGTCTTTACGTTTGAAAAACCAGCCATCCCTCACTACAGTAATTATAGAGGGATGAAATAGAAGAATCGTGACGACATCGAATATGCATGGGGCACTGCGCTTTAATGATAACTAAATGCGATGCGCTTGCGATACAGTAGTAATTATAATAATTATATACTATATTTTTCATTGCTTTTCTTATATTCATCCACTTTTCAATCGTTGAACTGTATTGAAGAATATTGCAATACACGAGTTTAAAAGCATTTAGTACGTAGATGATGCATTGAACAACGAATAATGGGTTTGTTGCGATCAATAAATAATAAATAAAATATTAAAATAAAATAGAATGCGACTGCAAATAAAATAAAAAAACAAGGTATACATTTAGTGAAAAAGTCTGAATGAATATATTACATATAAACTCAAATTTATACTATCTTGAATTTCATATCTTAGAAAATAGCCCAAAAATTAGCTTCATCAACTTCGTTATTCATTTTTATTATTATTTTCATGTCGGTGTATGCATACGTGTGTGTATGTGTGTGTACGCTGTGTGTTCGTGTGAGTGCGTATGTGTATGTGTGTGTGTGAATGTGTGTGTGGTAGTGTGTGTTTGCATGTGTGTTTGTGTATGTGCGTGTGTGTGTGTACATGTGTTAGTGTGTATATGTGATGTTATGATGTGTGTTTTTTTACACTCGAGCACATGATAAACGTACTCAGATACCCACATTCACATACACACTATTCACATACCCACTGAGTCACACATTCATAAATACACTTCCCTACAGATTACAGGCAGATAAACACGCATACACATACATGCACGTACACTTACGCACACACATACATATACACCTACATACAGATTATACGCACGTAAATACACACATACAAGATTTTGTCTTGAAAATCAATTCTCGGGTGTATTATTGGTAGTTCAATACAAATTCAATCTAAGAATTTGATAATACAAAATGTCGGATCTAGCATAGCGGTTTTGAGTGCAATATTTTAGTGTAATAGTGGTAATTTGTAGGATTTTGTCTTGGAATCATTTTTCGTAGGTATTTGGGATCATTACATACAATAATCTTCAGCCATAATTCAAAAAGATGAAAGTAATGTGCAATGTATAATTGTACGGACTAAGTGCCGCCATATTACTTACGCCATTTTGAATTTTCCAAGTGTGGCATTTAATTCGGATTCAGCGCCCCAAAAAACCCTCGAATATTGATTTTCAAGACAAAATCTTGTCATTAATCACTATTACACCCAAATATTTCTCTCAAAGTCGCCATATTGAGTCGACCATTTTGAATTTTGAAATTCTAACTTCGGATTCATATTCGAAGCGACCTCAAAAACACGAAGAGTAATGAAATTAATTTTTTTATCTTAAACTTGCCGACAAGAACTGGTAATATGGCTTTTTATACAGTATAAGTAACTGCTTGTACTGCTTTTAATTCCACCAGAGATCCTGAGTAGTGATCATGCGTGTATTTTTATTTATCTTTATTCAACGGTAGACATTTATTTTCGTGTAAGGTAAAAGCTAGTACAAAACACGCGAAAATACTGAAACGATTAAAAATTATTAGCCTACATGAAGTATGTAAGGCAATCAATAAGTTAAGAATAATAGAGACCCAGGAGTAGACCATTTACGGGCCGAACTATTTAAACGGGGGGGGGGGGGGGGGGGCACCACTTAAGATAATAATTCATAATTTTATTTGTGCCATGTGGAGGATAGAAATAATGCCCACACCGCTCAGGGAAAAAATCCTCGCGGACTTCCAGTGTGGATTTCGGCGAAACAGGCCAACAGGCGACCACATGTTCACAATTGGGCAGCTTCTTGAAAAGAAATGAGAATACGGGGAAATCATATAACAATTATTCATTGATTTAAGAAAGCGTGTGACTCAATAAAAAGATGTAAAATTTTCCACATCTTAATACTGCTAAGGGTACAAAAAGAGTTAGTCAATTTAATCTAAATGTGTCTAGATAGCCGCCTGGCCATAGTCCGGTCAGGCAAGAGCCTATCGCAGCCATTTGACAAAAATAACAGACTAATAGAGAGTTCCAGTGTCAACCCTCTTATTCAACTTAGTTTTAGAATACGTAGCCAGGACGGTACAAATTGTAATAAATGGCCCCCTAACGTAATTATTAGCATACGCAATGACATAGACATTATAGGAAATAACAAATAAACTATAATACAATACGTAGATATACTAATAAAACTAGCCCGCCAATCAGTCTGCGACCCACGATAGGCACGCCGCGTGACTCGTCGCTCCGGCGCTTCAGAGCTAGCCGTGACGGACCACTTACTCTCGGCAGAAATCATTTCGCCCACGATGGTCTCAGGCATGAATTGTCCGACCGAGCCGAGAAGAGCTATCCTTTCTTCGTTCCATTTTTCGCAGACGAAAAACGCGTAAAACGCATCGTCGCGGTCAGCGGAACAGAAGATGCAACTCCCGCTCTAAATCTTTCCCATACGATTGAGGTAGAAGCAGAAGTATCCATGGTCACTCAGGAATTGGGTCAGGTAGTAATTTACCTCTACTTGGTCTCTGTTAATCCAAGGGGCCAGCTGGCCTATGTTAATGATTTTTTTTTTGGAGGGTATGTAGGAAATGCCATCTAAGGCACACCCGACTGGGTCCGTACCACGGGATAGTGTGGGGCTGGTTGGGGATGCATCCGCCGTGTGTATAATATAGGACGAAAAATAAAATAAACAAAAACGCGAAAAGACTACACAGTCGTGGCATCACAAACCGACCCACTAAAACCTACCACCCTTTCCTCTTCTGGCGGCATCCACCCTGGTACCGTTTATCACATTACCTCAGGGTTGTGCCATTCTTGTATCGTCTCGACAACCACTGCTGCCTTGATCTTAACCAAATTTAAAAATTCATAATTTTAAATCCCCCGAAGGGACGTCAGATCTAACCCGTCTCATTTATACGCGTATTCGAACCGGCGCATTTATGTCCGTACGGAAAGGAGAAGTATCCGTGTCTCTACCCGCGACATTCATAAAATGAGAGAAAATGAGCGTCTCTAGGTTAAGAAAGGGTCCCATTTTCTCCATCGTCGCCCGATAATGATAATGATAATGATAATGATAATGATAATGATAATGATAATGATACTGATACTGATACTGATACTGATAATGATAATGATAATGATAATGATAATGATAATGATAATGATAATGATAATGATAATTATAATGATAATGATAATTTGTTATGATCATGAGATAACCCTATAGACGTCTTTGAATAAGAAGAGTTCGCGACCTGCGGGAAGTGAATTTCGATGAGGCATTGGAAAGCGGTTTCTGGTATCTAAGAAGGTATACTCTGTTGTATTCAAAATTTGGGTTATTTCAGTAAAAAATATTATTCAGACTTCGACTCATAACTCTGCAAGGTTTTTGGTTAGAGAAATGATGTTGGAAGACAAAAAAGTTGACCAAAAGAGCTTTAATTTGAGCTGTATTTCATATAAAAATATCAATTTGTTCCAAAGTAATGAACAAAAAAAATTGAATCCGAAAAATGCATGAGAATTTGAAGGTTTACGGCTCTTTAAATTGAATGGTTTTCCATACATATTTTGTAATCCGATTATTTCGGATAACCCGAACCAATCCGTGGAGTCTGGGTCGTGTCTACATGTCAGGTAACTCGATTTTTCAAATAGAAAAATTTTTAGAATAGAAATATATATATATGTTCACTTTCGTTTCAGTTGCTAAGTTATCAATTTCACTGTACATAACAAGATTTCTATCACGTGAAACAAGCTGTGTAATAGCATGTTGATCTCTATAAACATTGGAAAAGTTCCATATTCGTAGATACCTGCGTGAATCTTGGCTACGCCAATAATTTTCAAACTTATTTGATGATGTACAAGAAAATTATCGCTTTGCATTGTTTATATTGCTTCCTCAAAGAGGAAGCTTTATTATTGTAAAAAAAAAAGTTTTGCTAAAAACATGTTAGTAACATGTTTTGAGATATAAGGAATCAAAATACACTATTTTTAGAAAATGTCCGTATGGATATGTGTGTGTGTGCGCGTGGGTGCAGGCATGCGTGCGTGTGTGCGTGTATGTGTGAGTGTGTGTGTGTGTGTATGTATGTGTGTGTGTGTGTGTGTGTGTGTGTGTGTGTGTGTGTGTGTATGTGTGCCTGTATGTATGCATCTATATCTCAAGTTATTCACGGTAAAATTAAATGTTTCAGGGCTCATTTTGTTTGCTTTTTTTTAAATTAGTTTTACTTTTAGTTTCTCGGGTTTATTGGTATGCTAGAAATAATGTCATAGATCCAATCAAATTGCATTTGAAAGAGCATAAAATTTCCTATCTTTTATCATCCGAAATTTCGGATAAGTTGTTTCCTTTCTTGGTTATACAAGAAAAAGTAATTTTTTATTTGAAAGGTGATTTCTTTGAAATATATGATCAAAATTTTAGAAATTAAGGTAATTAGAACAATGGAGATGATTATCCTGTAAAATTTTTGAGACGTTTTATTTTTCTATGATTAAGAAAAGAATCATTTTGTAAAGATAATCGACTTTCTATGGTAAATGATAACTTGAGTAAAAAGGCATTATTCGTTCTGAAAATTTTTAAAAACGTATCTTTATACTATCTTTCAGCTAAGTTCTTTGCCCAGATCATGAGGACTTCTATTTTTCGAGATATTCGAGATAATATTTTTTTTCAATAAATGTTTGATTTCTTATTTCTTGGGTATTACACGGTAATTTTTTACTAATGAACACTTATTTTTTTCGTCATTTAATGAAGATTTTAGACCGAAAAGAATTTTCAAGATTCATCGAATCATATTTGTATAACATTTTTTCAGTTTTTATGATTTTTTCTTTTTCAAAAAATTTTTGATTGTATATTTCTTGCGTATTACGCGGTAATGTTTGACAGAACAAAGCTCATTTTATACAACTTTTTATGAAGATTTGAAGTCAAGAAGAATTTTGAAGATTTATCAATTCCTTTTGTTTTATAACTTTTTTCATTATTGTATTACTTTTTTGTATTCAAAAAAGTTTTAACAGCTTTATTCTTAAGTATTATTCGGTAATTTTTGACCATTCAAAGCTCTATTTTTATTTTTTGATAAAGATTTGAAATAAGGAAAAATTTAAGATTGATCGATTTGTTTTTATTTTATACTGTATTTGATTTTTGTGATATTTTTATAATAAATGAATCCGTTATTCATAAACTCGAACAAAATTACGAAAAATATTTAATCGACAATTAAATGAAATGGAAAAAAATGTAAATTGATATGCAAAACTTTAAGTTGCATTTTAAACACTATACTTTGACATAGGTTTATTTATGGTTGAAAAATTCTCTTAAATTCTTTAAAATAAATTTTGTTTAATAAGTGTGCGTAAAAATTTTATTTTCATATACTCTTGTTCTTATCACAAAAATATGCATTTACTCCAATAACTTGTAAAAAAATTGTTTGTATTAAATAGTTTCAAAATAAAAGAAGATTGTAGAGTATTTTTTAGTTGAGGAGGTTCAGGGGTTTTTCTTTCTATTTTGTTAAAATTTGTTAGTGTCAATCATTATTTATTACGAATGCTAAACCTTACGATCAAAGGCAACGCGAGCCAAGAATCACTGCGAGAAAGTGAGTAAACAGGCGAGAGCCATGTGCAGAGCAACGCAGTGAAAGCCGAAATCCCTTTCATTTTTTTTTAAACCGTCACATACTAGTCTGCGGAATGCTGTTGGATAGGAAGGTTGAGCGCCAAACATTTAGACTACATTTAGATTCAATACTTTGTGCATTGAGTGTGATATTGTGCAGGCATCAAATCGCGAGGCCGTGGTCGGCGAGTTATCCAGTGTTTAGGCGCTCAGCCTACAGCCGTAAAACTTGAGTACCCCTTAAGACTACCATTTTTATTTAATAAACATTACTCGGCAGATCAAAAAATGAGACTCGAGCGCCCGTTAAATCGGAGGATAACGAACCACACTTCCCACGATTACCCCTCCTAACAAATCACCTTTCAGACCAATCCGAAACCTAAAAAAATAAAATAAATAAAAAAGAAGCAAGAGGAAGCAGAGGAAGAGTAGGTCATAGAACTGATGAACTCACACCAGATCAGTCACCAACACCATCCAACGCGGAGCATCGACAAATATTATACAGGTCACGAAGTGCGAAAATAGGCGTGATGAATCTACACCGGATTCACCACCAAATCCAACGCGGCGAGTCATTCACAAACATAAGTCATGAATTCTTCTCAGGAAAAATACCAGTCCGAACATAAATATGAGCCTATTGCAGCCATTTGACATTCACAACGGTCTAAAATGGGATAAAGAGCATCCCTGTTGCTCTATCAACGCTCCTATTTAACTTAGTTTTAGAATATGTGGCCAGGGCGGTACAAGAAAGTAAAGAGGGGATTACAATAAATGGCTCCTTAACACAATCGCTAGCATACGCAGATGACATAGACATTATTGGAAAAAACAGAGAAACCGTAATAAAAAACATAAAAAGAAATAGTACTAGAAATAAGTGAAGAGAAGACCCAGTACATGGTCACTAGCAGAGCAGGGCCCGAGATTGCCGATACCAACTTGAAAGTATCCGGAGAAACTTTCAAACAAGTGACGACTTTAAATATCTTGGTATGATAATAGATCACAAAAATTAAACTCATAACGAAATCAAGAAGAGGCTGCATTCGGAAAATGCATGCCTTTATTTGGTAAATATCTTACTAAAATCACGATTACTATTGTGAAAGACTAGATTAGAAATATATAAAAGAGTCATAATCATAATGCTAGTACTTCTATACAGATGCGAAACGTGTGCGTTAACCAAACGGGAGGAAAAGAGATTTAGAATATTTGAGAATAAAGTCCTTAGAGAGATATTTCGGGGCAAAATAGATGAGATTACTACCGAATGGAGAATTTTACATTACCAAGAAATACACGAGCGATACGGGAAGCCAAACATTACCAGAGTGATTAAATGTCGAAAACTAGGGTGGGCTAGGTATGTAGCTAGGATAGGTGACGAAAGAGCAGCACTTAGAGTGCTCGTAGGCAAGTTGACAGGAGCAAGAACCCCAGGTAGACGGAGACGAAGGACAGTATTAAATGGACCTACGAGAAATAGGATGCTATGAGGAGGATTAGCTGCAACTCGCAAACAATAGAGAAAGATTATGTGACTGTGTGAACAAGGCTACGGACTACACGGCTGTGGATAGCTAGTCCTAACAAGTAGTTATGATAGTTATGATGATGATGCAAGCACGTCAATGGCCGACATAAAGACTATGTGATATCTGTGGTCCTGCAGGCACCATTGCTGCTTACCATTACTACTTGGCCTTTATAATAATAATAATAATAATAATAATAATACTCCCCCAGGGTTACCTGGGTCGACGTGTGGCCGCTGCATGACCTTCCTGGCATAAGGAAGTGCAGCGGTTCTCCTGGCGGGGCTTGTAGCTGGATGATTTGCCGGTTCGCCTGGCAATCAGAAGGTGACTAAATGGTAATCGTACACACTCGGCCAGTTAATAGTGGTGGCTGGTCGTGAAACACCCACTTAAGACTCCACAAGTACAAACGCAGACAAAAAGAAACACAATCAAGTATGACACTTAAATACGATAACACACACTACAGATACAAAAAGAGTCCTTCCATCAGTGGTGTCATCCAGGCGAACAAGGCAAAGATGAAAGACACAAATTTCCGGGTATAATTGGTCGGAGGCTCTATACAGGGGCATCTTCCGACAAGTCTGGCGAGCGAATCGAAACGAAATTTTTCTCCAAGGAAATATACACAGATGCAAGGCAGCAGACCTTTTACTGCCCCAAATTGCGGAAGAACGAGACGCTGACATACTAATAATTAGCGAACAATACAGGGACTTACAGAAATCGTGGTACTCAAACACCTCGGGCACATCGGTCATCTGGATACGGGGTAAGCAGAGAACGAGGGTCACTGACTTTGGCGCGGGATGACTACGCTTGGGTGTTGACACTATCACTTACGTCAGCGTCTACCTTACCCCAAACTGCACGGCTAATGCTTTTGACATTAAAGTAGAGAAATTGGAGGATACCCTAAGAGATCTCCCGGGAGACTTAGTCGTCGCGGGCGATTTTAACTCCAGAGCGATTGAGTGGGGAATGACAAAGACGAAGAAAAGAGGAAGGCTGTTGCTGGAAATAGCTGCAAGGCTGAGACTAGTTGTAGCCAACCTTGGACAGACACCTACATACAGAAGACCGGGCTTCGGAGACTCGATACCAGATGTCACTTTTGTAACGGACCGCCTCCTATCAAAGATCAAGCAATGGCGGGTGATCGAGGACTTTACAGCAGGGATCACCAGTACATTGACTTCGATGTGACAAACTATACACAGACGCCGTTGGAACCTGAAGAAACAGGACAAGGAACGATTCTCCACACTACTGCGGGAACTACCAGCACCCGCTGAGACCGTTCCGCACCAACTTACAGGTAGACACAGGACGGATCGACTGGTGAACGAGACGTTGCGACAAATAGAACCAGCTATATAACGTGACCATATCCCGAAAAGGAACAATACGGAACAGACGTGAAGTGTACTGGTGGACAGACGAAATCGGTCACCTGCGAAGGGAGTGTATAAAAAGTCGAAGAAAAATGAGCCGCGCGAAAAAAAAAATCTGCTACGGGGCCAGACCGTTAGTTCTCGCGGGACTGCTAGACATGAAAAATGCTTTCAACTCGGTCAGGTGGGTGGACATCTTGAGAGCCCTA
The DNA here is from genome assembly GCA_949152435.1 of Gastracanthus pulcherrimus. Classification (NCBI taxonomy): domain Eukaryota; kingdom Metazoa; phylum Arthropoda; class Insecta; order Hymenoptera; family Pteromalidae; genus Gastracanthus; species Gastracanthus pulcherrimus. The sequence goes on from OX424576.1 coordinate 177,581,747, forward strand.
GAAACTTTCAGGGTGCTTCCCTACCTGATGCGGGTTATAAGAGACTATCTACGGGACCGGAAAATAACATACGAAACGATCGAGGGACGGAAAACCAGGATGGAACATGACCGCGGGAGTCGCTCAGAGATCCATACCAGGACCAGACTTCTGGAACGTGATATACGACAGCCTATTGAGACTAGAAATGCCAGAAGGCGCCTTTCTGGTAGTCTACGCGGACGACATCGCGGTGGTTATTCTACAACGCAACCAAGAATTAGCCCAATTAACGCTGAACCAGCTTATGAGACGAATACATAGATAGATGAAAGAATACGGACTACAAGTGACAATATACAAGACAGAACTGGTTTTGCTCACAGGGCAACGAATAACGGCAGTTATTCCGATGAACGTCGGCACCGAGCTGACAGAGACGAAGAAATCAATGAAATATCTGGGGATAACTCTGGATACAAAGCTCACCTTCTGAACACACATAGAAGAGACTACCAATAAGGCAGCTGAAAGAGTCACCCCCCTAAGCCGCCTGATGGCAAACACGTACGGACAGGGAAAAAGATGGTTACTCATGTCAATAACCCACTCGATCCTGCTATATGGCGTAGAAATTTGGGCCGACACGTTCGAGATGAAAAAGTACTGCAAGCGACTAATGAACGTACAAAGACGGGAGGCACTGACGATTGCATGCGCCTACAGGTCGACATCTCAGGAGGCTCTCTTGGTCGTGGCGGGCGTGATCCCCGTAGATCTTCTCGTAAAAAACGCAAGAGGATCTATGAACTAAGCGCCGCGACAGGACGAGCTGACGCGGCTATAACCGAAAGACACAGGACAATGATGGAATGGTACAAACGATGGACGGAAGTCAAGACAGCAAAATGGACCCGACACCTGATAGGGGACTGAGACCGTGGACGGAGCGGGGATTCGGCGAGGTAAATTTTTACCTTACCCAATTCCTCACCGGACACAGCTATTTAAGATACTACCTTTTTAGGAGCGACAAGGTACAAACCCCGAACTGTAAGTCCTGCGGACACGACAGGGATGACGCAAAACATACATTTTTCGTATGCCAAAGATGAACAACGGACAGACGCAAACTGGGACCAGAAAACATCACGCCTAAGAACATTATACCGAGAATGCTACGCGATGCAGACAGCTGGATGGGAGTAGCTACCTTCGTTGAGACAGTACTCAGAGGGAAGAAAGACGACGGGTGCTTGGAAAGAGCGAAGGAAATGACAGAGAGAATAGAAACGCGAGAATGCACGAAAGAATGTTTTTTGAGAACGCATGGAGAATGAATATGAGGACACATAAACTGACAAAAATGAAATAGACGGACAGATCATACGAGACGAAAGAAAAGTGGACAGACCTAGCAACGTGAAGAATTACTAACGTAGTTCCACGTTGCAGGTGGACGGAATGGATTACCTATCCCTGATACGGCACTGCTGGCTACATGTCAGCAGTCCTCGATCAGGGGATGGCGGGTTTAGTCGGTACCTTAGTCGTAGATGCGCAGGATGGAAATTGAGTAAGAATCTCCTGTCTCCTTTCCCAGCCCGAGAAGATACGAATCCTGGAAACCCGACACACCAGGGTGTTCCCGACTGATGGTTTGGTTAGAGCAAATTTACCCGTTTCTTATCCCTAAAATAAAAAATAAATACTAGTATACCTCATGTACACTCGATGAAGGAACTTTCTGGTCGAATTCGTTTGAAATCCTCTAACGAGCTTAGCGAAATCGTGCGTTCGATCCAATGAGACCTAGTGAAATTGAAGTATTTAAAAAAAATCAAACCTATTCGACCAGAAATTTTACACGTCGAATGTACATACAAGATTTCTTTTATCAATAAATTGTGCTGTTGCAAACACGATTATTGACATTTGAAAAAAAAATCATTAAAAATACAGAAACTTTTGTGGTTTTAATCCAATTTTAATCATCGGGGTCTTATTTTGTTCTTTGAATGTTGTTTGATAGATAGATAGATAGATATATATACTTTTTATTCATCAAAAGACAAAATCTTACAATTTCATGTACATGTAGTTATAATTATAATTAAAAATATCAGTCGATTTAATATAATTGTTATCTTAACTTTCACTTATTGCATATTTCTTATTAAAATAATAATACATAGAATAAAAAATAAATACAATAGAGATAACATATAAATATAAAAGAATACATACACATACTTTGCTAAATCTTTGCGTATACTATCACGTCTAAATTTAAAACACACTCATTCATAACACTTTAACAATCACGCTAATAAATACATTCACACCTAACTAACACTAAACATATTTAATAAATAAATAAATAAATTAATAAATAAATACGTCGAATAAATAAATAAACTAGATAAATAATTAAATTAAATAAATAAATAAATAAATTTAAATAAATAAATAAATTAAATAAATAAATAAATAAATAAATAAATAAATAAATAAATAAATAAATAAATAAATAAATAAATAAATAAATAAATAAATAAATAAATAAATAAATAAATAAATAAATAAATTAAATAAATAAATAAATAAATAAATAAATAAATTAAATAAATAAATAAATAAGTTTAAATAAATAAATAAATTAAATAAATAAATAATTCAAATAAATAAAAAGCTTAAATAAATGTTCGACTCATCTCTGTACATACTCTTCACCATGTAATTGCTTAAGGTGCCTGCTAAACGCCGTTTTAAATTTACAAAAAGATGGCAGGCACCTCACACTGCTCGGGAGCGAATTCCAGAGGTGCGCACCTTGAACTCTGAATGAGAAAAGGCCCTTATCGGTGCGCGACCCCGGAACCGAGAGCTCTTTCATACCACCCCTACTTGAAGTCCTGGCCTGGTTTTTTTTCAAAGAGGGCAGTAAGATACGGTGGCTGCCGCATGACAACCGCTTTGTAAAGCAGCAGCCCCATAAAATACTCCCTCCTCACCTTCAGATCCAACCAGTCCAGTTTTTTCCTGTAGGCGGTGATATGCTCATCCCGCCTAACACCACATATGTATCTCACACATGCATTCTGTAGACGTTGTAGTCGTGTCTGGAGCTCCCCTGACACATCAAGAAGAACCACTGAGCAATAGTCTAAGTGAGGTAGTACCAGTGCACATGCCAGCTGCTTCCTCAGTATCTCTGTGGTGCTTGAACGGAAAAGTTTTAAGCTATACAGAGCTCTATTTACCTTTCTACTGACCGCATTCAGTTGCGGCTTCCATGTCAAGCCTCCGTCCATCACCACGCCGAGGTTGGTGACTGTATCGACAAAGGGAACGTGTACGCCGGTCTGTATCTCAATGCCTTGCAAGTCAAGGTTCTGAACCTGTTTGATGTTGTGATCAGATCCAAAAATGATCGCCTTTGTCTTGCCGACATTGAGGTGCAGGCCAGCTGACGTTGCCCAGTTCGACACTGCTTGTGCTACAGCCGACATGCGACCGATACCATCACGAAGACCCTTCAGGGTCACTTGTGTGTAGGTTTGCAAGTCGTCAGCGTAAAGTATGTGTTCGACACCATCTAAGTCGAGTGCGTCTTGTAAGTCGTTTATGTACAGGCTGAAAAGCAGGGGTCCCAGGACTGAGCCCTGTGGAACGCCAAGATTGGTGGTTAGCCAACCTGAATCCCCGTTTGTGATTGTGACGACTTTCTGTCGTCTCCCCATAATATATGACTTAAGCCACAGGAGAACACTCCTGGAGAATCCCATGCGCATCAGCTTACGCAGCAGTTTAGTGTGTGAGATGGTGTCGAATGCTTTGCTAAAATCAAACATTAACAAAATAGTCAATAGTTTTTTGTTGTTGTTAATGCCTGATCTTATGTCCTCCGTCAGTTTCAGTAGTGCTGTCTGTGTACTGTGATTCTGTCGAAAACCAGTCTGCATCGGGTCCAAAGTATTATTTTCTCGTAAGAAGTCAGTTATTTGGTCGTGTACGATTTTTTCAAGGACCTTAGAAAGGAAACTCAGTAGGGCAATTGGTCGGAAATCTGACACCGTAGATGGGACAGGCTTCTTCTTCAAAGGCACCAACTGAGCTCTCTTCCAAGCTCCCGGAAAAATGCCACTGGACAGAGAGGAGTTAAAGATCTTAACAATATGATCTCCCACAAACGGAAGAGCCTTAGCCACTATACTTTGGGGAATGCCGTCTTCCCCTCTGGCTTGTGATGAGAAGTGGGCAACAGACAGAACCACGTCCGAGAAGCTGACTTCTCGGAAAACTGATAGATAGACCGAAGGAAAGTTTCCAAATAATTTATAGGTGCTATGGAAAAGCTAATTGTTTAACTAGATTACGGGTTTAGTTATAGACAATAAGCTTTTCTGTAGCACTCATGAATTATTTTAAAATTTTCTTTCGGTCGAACTGTCAAACAACATTTAAGCCGTTTACCCGCAAATCTACTTTTTATATTTTACAAACTTATCTTTATTTTTTTTTTGCTATTAGATGACGGATATAAAATATAGTAAAAAGTGACGTTGTTGGACTAAGAATACCGCTATATGCTTGAGAGAGTCCAAAAATTGCTTAAGAATGACTTAAAAATTAGCCATTTTGAAAATCTAATTGGCGATGAAATACTGATTTTGGTGAAAAGTTCTGAGGTATATATGTACGGAGGTACAAAATGAAGAAAAATAAGTACGGATTACTTTTTAAACTCAAAATAATAAACCGCACTTGTTAGACCAAACAAGTGAAAATCAATTGAAAAATCAATTTTTTTAGTGCTTTTTTTTAATGATTGTAGGTTTGACTTTGAAAACTTTTGTAATTTTTTAAAATCTTACAAATATTTCTTGCTTACACAATATGGAAACACTATACATAATTTCAACTTGATCCGTCAAAAACTTCATCGCCAATCCCACTTTGAATCTGAAAAATATTCGAATTCTAAATTCTGAGATAATCAAGGTTTTATTAAACATGAGTAAAAAATTATATTTACAGGTTTCAATTTTTATTGGTAGTTCAATTTCGTTTTACTGAAGTTTTATAACTATTATTTAACCCGTTTAGGTTCTTCCCCATTGGGCATCTTGTTTTGAATTGGTTGAATAAATATATTGCTCTCTGGTGGAAATAAGAACTCAACAATATCTATTTTCAAGAAAATTCTGTAAATCCTTAAAAGTGTCGTATAATTCGAAAAAAAATTTTGGGCTATTTTAGGGGCAGATTGTTATACTTATCTGTATGTAGTATGATAATATATGACAATTGAAGAAATGATTTTATTTGTATTTTTGACGATTTTTCGGGTAAACGACATCCTTAAAGAACAAAATAAGATCCCAATCATTAAAATTGACTTTCAAAACACAAAAGTTTCTGCATCTTTAATTATTTTGTTTCACAATTGTTGATTAAAAAAATGTATAAGATATATAATGATTTACATTAACATGTTTTAACAAAATAAAAAGAAAAATGAAAATAAATTAGTCGTTTTGTAATACCTGAACCTCCGTAATCAATATATTTTTTATGTTTTATTTTCCAATACAATTTGCAAGGAATAAAATTGAATAGAGTTAAAATTTGGGTTCACAGTTAAAATAAGTTTGAATAAACTATTTTAAATAATTAACTGGAACTTTAAGATTTTCTTAGTTAAATATTATCTTATCATAAATTTATTTGTGAAAATGGTTTGCGGTTTATATATTAAAAAATATTTTAAACAACAATACTTTTTCATAATTTATGCTATACTTTTGAATAAGTTTAAATTACTAAATTTATATATATTTTGACATATTGAAAAGCAATAGATTTGTCATTTTTAATTTCCACTCCAGTATTAAATAGAATAAATAATTTTATATTGGAACATTTTATGAAGTTTGAGGAAGCTAACTGCCAATGAATTGGCCGCGGTATTATTTCTACAAAATTCAAATTAATAGCGAGATTTAGATTTGATAGTAATAGTTTTAAAAGTATGCTACAAATAAATATCTTGGAACTTAACAAGTTATTTGTATCGTACATCTGTGAACACGATAAATCCTACAATTGAACGTGACAATGAATAATAATCTGTATCTCTTCTCGATTTAAGTTATTATTTGTAATTGATATACTTATTTATTCACAACGGGCAATCAGTAGCATGTATGCATACATCGCAAGTACATAGTGTAGTATTATTATTTTATGCGAGCTTTACAGTTGATGACATATAATAGTTGTCGGCTATTTGCATAATGAATTAAGAGAATCGCGATTCAGTTCATTTTTTCCTCAGTATCTCTACTCACGTCCTGGAAGCTCATGAAAGATTTTTCTTATAACATTTCAATATTACTGTATATTGATTGCATAACTTTAATCAGAACCATTGATACAATTTTACTAAATTTTAAAATTCAATTAGAGAAAAAAAGCAATTGTATAAGTAAATAATAATTTTGAAAAGCATAAATCAACTGCATTATAGGAATGTTGCATAGGTAAATAAATATATTTTAATTGAAAACTTTTAAGTCCTACTTGTCATAATAGAAATAAAAAAATTTGAAAAATTAAAAAGAAGCTTTAGAAAATTTTTATTTTTATTATTTGTCTAATAGATTATTCTAAACTGACAGAGCTTGGGCCAATTTTTTCGATGCTCATTTTCAACAAAGTAATTCTGAATTAACTCTTCTTTGAAAAAGCATTCTGATAACGTAGTTACGGTGGCTCCGTCGCGTAGTCTACGGGAGGTCCCGTAGGGGCATACATTCTTTGTCTAATAACCAACGTAATTTTAATAAAAATGATTCAATATCAATTGTGATATTTATTGACCTAAATATATGTTAAAATATATATAAAAAAACTGTAATTCATTGGCACTTAGCTTCCTCAAACCTTATAAATTGTTCCAATATGAAATTAATTATTCCATTCAGTTCTGTGGTGAAAAATAAAAATGACAAGTCTACTTTTAGATATTTCGAGATATATATATATATATATATATATATATATATATATATATATATATATATATATATATATATATATATATATATATATATATATATATATATATATATTTAAATTTTGTAATTTAATTTATGCAAAAGTATAGCTTATATTATGATAAAATACTTTATTTGCAAATACTTTATTTGCATAATAAATTAATTATCTTTTGCATATCAATTAATATTTTTTAATTGATAATAATAAAGTTTGTAATACTATGATAGGTCAAAATTTACCGTGTAAAACCCAAAAAATAAGCGATCAAAAATATTAAAAAAAAATATATAATGATTAAAACTGTTTAAAAACAAAAATGATTGGATGAATTTTTAAAATTCTTGTTAATTTCATATCTTTATAAAAAAGCAAAAAATATAAGCTTTAATTGATCAAAAATTACCGTGTAATACATACCCGAGAAATGAGCATTTAACATTTATTTGAAAAAAATAAAGAACAATATAACCTCGAATATCTGGAAAAATAAGTCTGCATGATCTGGGTAAAGAACTTAACCAAAAGATAGTAATAAGCTGCCTTTTTGGACATTTTCAGAAGGAATAGTACCATTTTCCTTAAGTTATCGTTTGCCACAGAAATTCGATTTCTTTTTACAAAATGATTTTTTTCTCGAGATGGGAAAAATAAAATAGCTCAACAATTTTACTGAATATTGTACTCCATAATACTTATAATTTCAATTTTTTTCAATAAATTTCCATTATACATTTTCGATATATAACAGTATTTAAAAAAAGACACGTTTTTGTTTATAAGAAACGAAGGAAAAAGTTAGATAATTTTATGCTCTTTCAAATGCGTTTTTACTAAATCGATGATGATATTTCTACATACAAATAAACCCGAAAAACTAAAACCCAATAATCAAAAAACCGCTAAAAAACAAAAACGAATCCGAAAAATAAGAAAATTATTTTTGTGCGCCTTTCACGTAAGAAAAGCAAACGAAATGAGCCCTCAAACATTAAGGGGTCTACCCTAATTAGACGCGCAAAAAAATGACTATTTTCACGATATTTTTTCATTGTTTTAAATTAGAAATATTAATATGTGAAGTATGAGGCTTGATAAATACAATCTTGAAATACATGAAAAAATTTTGTTTTTATTAATTTTTTTGTTTTTTATCGTATAAAAATGGAGGCCAAAAAAATATCCAAAAAAAAGATGAGTGCGCCCTGTTGATGAAATCTCCGGAGTGGATTATCTGAAACAAAAAAAAAGAAGGTTTTAGATTTAGTAAGGTAATGACTATGTCGCATATCATACGATTTTTTCAAAATTGGCAAAATGGCGGCCATATTTCGAAATGTAACGAAAAATCACCTTTTTTTCATCAGTTTTTTTTTTAAAACCAAGTTAAACTCAAAATTTCAAAAATCGTATGATATGCGACATAGCTATCATCGTAAAGAATATGTGGTAAAAATTTGGTAAGGATTGATGCAGTAGTTTCCGAGATTTTTTCAACAAGCCGTACAAAAATGTCATTTCGAGAAAAACGCGTTCAAAGTTTTTTTTAACGAACAAACGTGAAAATTTCTTACCTACGCTTAATCAGCGATGCCTGCACCGTACATTATGCCTTCAGTTTCTTCATAATGTACCGTCTCATCCAAAATAGCCTTCCTTTGATTAATTCTGGCCTCCTTAGAGGCATCTCCACTGCGGCGGTTTGCAACTCGTACGCGCGTTAGACCTCGCTCAGCTACGAACTGCTCGGCGATATTGCCGATTTTGACGCCCATCACATCCAATATTTTCAATATTGGCTTCAATCCTTCATTGAAAATACACGCAGCTGTTTGACACGCGATTTCAACAGTTTTTTTCCCACTAAAGATGTGTTTAGAAACCATCGACCAGACGCAGTTGTTGAAAGACTCGTTGTTATTTTGCGTGTTTCCGCCGAGGCACCTTTCAAGAAGTTCTTGTTTTGTCAAATCCTCGTAGATTGGTTTGAGAACTTCTTGAACATCTTCAGCGAGAGCAGGAGGATGTTTAAATTATCGAACGGTGTTGTTTTCCACAACTTTCTTATATTTACACCAGGATTCAGAACAGTATGAATGCTGTGGCTTGCTGTCGGTTGAAATCTTATGATAAAATCCTGCCCAGATCTCCCTGCGCATTTCTTCCACGGAATCAGGATGCCGTTGAATTGCTAAATCGCAATTTTTCGACAGTTCTTTCATTAATTTTATCGTTAAATCTTGAGTTTTAACAACAGGAACTTTTTTTACGCTGGTTTTTCTTTTTTTAGTGACAACTTTTTTTGCTGGACTTTTTTTTCTCGTCCTTCTTTGCAGCTTTTTTTGCTGGAGTTTTTTTCTCGTCCTTCTTTGCAGCTTTTTTTGCTGGAGTTTTTTCCTCGTCCTTCTTTGCAGCTTTTCTTGCCTGTATAAGATTTTTTTTAGCTTCACTAGCACGTTTGAAAATTCTTTTTGCGACGTGTAACACACACTCTAACTTTTTAACGATCACTCCTTCACCATACGGGTGTGTATCGAGCAGTATTTTGAAAATTTTTCGAGAGATTCCAAAAACATTTGACATATACCGTCGACTTCCATTTTTCCGGCACTACCTGAGTGATTAGCACTGCAATTTTTTTGGTGCACTTCGTACCATGCTACATATTCAATCGTGTCCTCTGTTCCTTTTCTTCTTTCACATCCTTTGCAGTAGCTTGATTTGATAACGACGTTCGCAACTTTTTTACTGTGTTTATATATAAGAAACTATGCCAACAAGAGAAGAAAATCCTCTTTTTTTGCCAGGAACCGTCTCCTGAAACGGTTAAAATATCTTCGGGTTCTCCGTGCTGAGCATTTAGGAGTTTTTCTTCTCTAACAGCCTTTAGCATCACTATATCGAAAACACTTTTCACAGCGATAGAGACCGAATAGATAATATGATAATAAACGGAGGAACTCATTCCAGATCCAAGTTCCATTAGGCCAATAAACATGTTTATACCACTCCATCCAATACCAATCAATCGCATAATAAACACAAGGCGACGGTTGACTTCGTATCCAGTCGCAATCATCGGACACGAATTAATATATTTTTCTCCACACTCACAAGTAACACAAATTTTAAAACCGAGTCCTCGCTGTCCATACTTAGTAAATGTAACATCGTTATTACACACTTTACATTTCAAAAACTGTGGTAACGAAGAAAAAACGAGGTAAAATGTATGATGCTGTACCCTAACGTTTGATCTACAGGCACGTCGAAACTCGTATCTTTCGACTTGTTCAGCTTCTCTGCAGATGCACTAGCATGACTTGTGTTTGCCTCATGGGCATTTGGAAGAACTCCATGAAATTTACGTTTTTTCGCTTTCGAACCTGGACGTCTCCAATTTTGTTTTTGATGGATAGTTTTCTTGTCCATCTCGGCAATCACGAGCACAAATGTTTACGCTTACAGATTTCAAACACGACTAATACAGGTTGCTACTTGCTTGAAATTCAAATATACAGGTATCTTTCGAAAAATAAGGGGTCACGAATGAATAGATTTGAGTAGGGATAGTATATACACGAAAGGTTTCAGCTGCTCACGTAAACAAAGGCAGATAGACGATACCGCTCCGAACGGTCACTATTAGTGCGCTCAGGTAACTAAGTAAAAGTCCCTCAAAAGTACACTTAGACTGCTCGGATCTTTATGAAAATTTAATATGATACTTTCAAATATCTATACTTTCGAAAAATGGAATAAAAAAAATCGATTTTTTGAAAATTGCAATTAGGGTAGACCCCTTAACTCGCTCTCCAACACCGCCGCGCTGTGCCGTCGAGTACCAGTAGAAATTTATACACAATTTAATAATTTTAATCGTAAAATACGGGCAAATTCAGCTGTACAAATGATATTTTTTCATCAAGCTTATACTCAAAATAAAAAAAAGTTATTGTTTTACATGCAGTAGAAGCAGAGAAATGGTTATTATTTTCGAGCGATTCGATTTTAACTGCTACGCATGGTCTTTTTCAAGATCGCAGTATATATCGCCAGAGGCGGATTAAGGGGACAGGCCTGTGTTAAACCCAATATGGACCCTCTAGGGAGGGACGCGCCAAAGGGTAAGATGGATGGGAGAACTAGAACGGAAGCTAAGTTGAGCGCGCGTTATTCAAACGGTTCAGAGTAAGAAAACACTATTTCCCCGGGGCTGATATTAATTATATGGTTTTATTTCATACCTAATTAAAAATTAATTATGTTGTAGCCATTGAAAATTAAATAGACATTGACAATTAAACATTAAAATAGTAAAACCGTAAACCCAATACCCTGAGCCCTACTACATTAAGCTGATCAATTTTCAATTAAAATAAGTAGAGGGCCCCTAAAACCAAAACAAAGATTTTTTTTATTTAACGAATCCAGAAAACTTTTTGTGTTCAAAAGCAATCATTCTGAAAAATTGTATGCTATCAATACTGATTAATATTTTAAATTTAGTCATACCAACAAGCACTTAAAACTATATCTCACAAATCGAAAAATCGGAAAATCGTTAAAACAACAAACACACCAACAAAAAAAATACTAACATTCGAAAAATAGTCCATTTTTATTGCACGTATTCCGAAATATGTTTCACGAATTCGCTAACAAAAATACAAATTTCAAAATGATGGACAAAATTTTTAATATTTTTTTATCAAATTGATGCTGATCCACGTCAATACACATGCACATACGCACACATCCATACAGACATTTTCCAAAAATAGTTTATATTGATTTCTTAAGTCTCAAAAAATATTTCTAACATGTTTTTAGCAAAACTTTTTTTTACTATCACAAAGCTTTCTCTTTGAGGAAGTAAAAATCATATATATAGATATATCCGTAATATTAATGTTTCCAAGTGTATCTTATAATCGGTAAGGCAAATTTTCAGCGTGATACAAACCAAACACCTGACACTCTCTTTGTCAGATGGAAATGGAACATTTTTTTACGCGGTACTGCTAATAGCTAATAAGAAAGGATGACTAAGATGTGCATCACATATATAATAGATTTCTCTGTGCAACATCCCTGTGATAGAGTTGAGATGTTTTTCTTTAAAATTATTATTTACTCAAATTGTTTACTAATTAAATTTTGAAATTTATTTTTTTATATCATTTTAAAGAGAATCTAAGGGACTCCGCGATCTATAAACCATTATATAGCTCAAACGGACTATAGTCATTGCGCTTTCTTCAATTCGGATAGGTGACTGTATTACAACAGTCTTTTACCCTCCGACAGAGAATTAATACGAAAATAACATATGTAAGAGAGTTAAGAATAAATGTTTCATTTGAGAAATAATGATAAAATTATATAATAGCCTTTCGGCGCCAGTATTTTGCCAGTGAGCCATCGTCAATGCAATGCTGGCAAGTACCTATTGCAGACGCTAAATGATACTCCAGACTCGGTCCAGACTCGGTCATATATATGGAATAGCAATGATAAATTTGTATATGGATACAAAAAACTTGCATCCATCTGGTGATAAAACCCGGAATTATATGCCATATTTGTGTCCTGATAATTAATTATTATGAAAAGAAATTTCCATTATACACTTTCTTCACAATATGCAAGAAAGTTAAAGTGCAATCTAATTGCTTGCCAGGTATTTAATCATTTTAAATATAATCTAATGGACTCCACGATCTATAAACCCATATACAACCCAAACGGACTTTTGTCATTCCGCTTTTTCCAATACGGATAGGTGACTGTAATATAACAGTCTTTTACCCCCCGAAATAGAATTAATGCGAGAATAACATCCGATGGAGAGGAGAGATTGAGCAAAAAAAATCTGAATGTTCTTTTTTTATATGAACGTAATATATAATTAAAAATACACACAATTAATAGACAACTTCCTCAGCATGCGTTACTGCGGATGACCGTGAATTACTGCGTTTCGAGTATTGATGAAATACCAAGTACTGCGTATGTATTACTGCTGACTTTTTTCAGATAAGGAACCTTAACCTTAAATACTTAACACTCTTCTTTATAATATGAAACAAAATGATTTTCTATAATTTTTAAATTAATTTTTATTTAATTGTTTAAATATGTTAAAATATTTTTTATTAATAAAGAAGTATAGTTTTACCTTAACTATTGTAATTACGTAAAAAAGTAAAGTGAGAAAGGTGCAATAATAATTATATGAAAAATGTGTAGGATAAGAAAATATTTATTTATTTCCTTGCTTATTAATTTTTCTAGTATAATATACTTTTACATTTAAACGTAAAAACATAATTTCACGCATTACAACTTAGTTAGAAATCTTTGATTTGTAACTTAGTTATAACGTAAGGCAGTTTAATGCTTAATATGTTATAGTTATTTCAATAGTGTATGTTTTTCACGTTTTTACATGTTTTAAAGTCTTGTATTTTTTACAATCTAAATCTAATTATTTTCAAATAAATTAGAATCTTCTTGTTCGGTCTTATTTCGTAAACAGATATTTATAAGTTTTTTTTATTTATATATAAATAGGTTTACTTAAGTACCTAATATCACCTTCAGTAAATTACGAATATCGGAATGAATAAAATTAGAAAATCTTATTTGCTAAAATAACATTAGTTTTGAACTACATGAAGGTACTCTTATTTTCTAATTGTTTTTGGAGATCTTTAATCTGTTCTTTACTTTTATCTTCATTTTTCTTCTTTAGTAGCATTTATTCTCTTTCATTATTTCTTTCTTCCAAAGCCTTAAATATCTCTTGTTGTTTTATTATTATATTTTTTATTCTTATTTGTTATCTTTCTTTTTCTTTCTCAAGCCTTTTTTGCTCTTTTAAAAATATTTTTTCTTATTTTTTTTTCTATCATTTTCTTTTTGAATTTTAAAATCGCGCTATTTAAAATAGCATTTTCTGCTTTAAATTGCTTCTCAACTTCACTTTTCTGCACAATTTCTTGCCACTTCGCACCAAAAATAACATATGGCATCTGTTCTCTATTTTTAGCACACTTTTTACTTTTGTTCATTTTGCTTATATCTGGTCAAACCAACAAATCATTTATTGATTTTGTTGGTTTTTCATCATTGTTTGATACCCCTTGAGCTAAACTAACTTTACCACTGGCATTTTCTAAAGAAGATTTAAAATCTGTAGATGTTTTGAAATTATCTACAGCTGGCACAGAAGCACTTTCAACGGAGGAATTGGCACTTTCGGAAATCTATCATCATTCTGAAAAGCTTCTGGTGGTTTGCAGGCACTTGTAATTGTGCAAATTACGCTTTCAACAGTGACTTATATGTGCAATTTTCTGCTGGTACGATGGCAATTTCGATGAGAGAATTTTCACTTGTAGGGGGTATCGAACAGTAAAGAGCAGCTTTTGATGATACGGAGTCACTTTGACTAATAGAGTTGACACGTTCAGAGACTACTGAGAAATGCGGTGTAAGTTCTAGTGCTAGGGTTTCCATCGAACACTTCGTATTTTCAAGAATGGACTGAATTTCAACATTGTCAATTGTTACGGAGTGATCCTTAGTGGTAACTTGAAAATCTTCAGCAGACAAGTTAATATTCTTAGTTGTTTCATAATAGTATTCATTACATTGATAGGAGATGGATTCTTTTCCTTAGTCTATAAATTCCATAGATTTTGTTAAAAAAATCTGATCTGATGATGAAATAAGACGATTCAAATTATCTTCTTTAATAATGAAGTCAGAATCTATAGGCACATAAAGAATTATACTGTTGTCTTCAACTTTCGGACCAATCAGTAAATATAAAAATTACAAATGAAATTATACATAAATTAAATTGTGAATAGAAACTCTATTTGTATATAAATAAAATTGTATATCGGAAAAGTAATTGTATATAAATAAAAATATAATTTAGCCATCTAATGAGTATGTACTTGTGTATTTAACAGCTTATTTGGAAACTCATCGGCAGTTTCATTACATGCACTGAACACTCAATCAAATTCATGCTGAAAAGAATTTGTTAATTAGAAAATATGAAAATTATTACGCAATCTAAACATTTGAAATATTTGTTCAATTAGATAGATAGATAGATATAAGATTTATTTACACATGTCCAAAAAAAATATACAATATAAAATATAAACAATTTTGATACATAAGATTATTATATTCATATCATATCCATATTACGATTTATCGCGATATTCCATCTCATTAGCTAAAATTGCACAATTTTGATTATATCTATAACGTCACATTATAAGATTTAAAACTAATTTAATACTAAACGGTATAACACAGTTAGTTTTCGTCACAGGCATGTTGTACATCGCGGCTTTGGAAAATGTGTCTGCGCATTGCTAATTTAAATCTCTTAAAAGGTGGAAGATGTTGAAGATGCTACGGGGGAGTGAATTCCAAAGGCGAACACCTTGGGCTCTGACAGAGTTCTGGCCAACATCTATACGCGACTCTGGAATTCTAATTTTCTTGGGATTCCTACTGGAGGTTCTAAACTGGTTTCGCTCAAAAAGGGCCGAAAGGTACACAGAGGCTGTCACATGACAACTGCGTTATACAGCAGTACCGCCGCAAAGTACTCCCTTTTTGCCTCCAATGTTAACCAGCCCAGTTTCCTCCTGTAGTTTGCAAGCTACACACGCAACACCTCAGTTGTGCAGGATCTAAATGATCTGAGTCCATATAAGGCTCTATTAACCTTTCGGCTAATCGCATCCACCTGCGGTTTCCATGTTAATTTAGCATCTATTACAATACCGAGGTTGGTAACTGTATCGAAAAAGGAAATGAAAACTTTATCCTGTACCTTAATGCCTGGCAGATGCATGCCCTGCAACCTGTTAATATTATAGTCTGAACGAAAAATAATAGCCTGTTTTATTGACATTGAGGCACGGGGCATTCTCTGAAGCCCATGCCGACACTGCTCGCTCTACAGCTAACAAGCGATCTATGCCCTCACGAAAATTATCTCTGGTAACCTGCATATAGGTTTGAAGGTCGTCAGCAAATAGCAAATGCTCAACACCATCCGATAATTCACGCTTAGGGCCCTTGAAATTAGTCTGTATATCTCGAAGATCATTAATGTACAGAATAAACAGAAGGGGCTCAAAACCGAACCCTGTGGTACACCAAGATTGGTTGTGAGCCAATCAGATTCATCATAGGATTTTGTAACCACTCGCTGGTTTCGGCCTGTGATATATGATTTGATCCACAGGACCATGGACCTGGTAAAACCCATTTTGATCAGTTTGCGAAGTAATTTAGAGGGCGAGATTGTATCGAACGCCTTACTGAAATCGAACATCAGAAGAATGGTAATCAGCTATTTATTGCTGTTGACACCAGATCGAATGTCCTCTGACAGACTCAGCAGTGCTGTTTGCGTACTATGATATTGCCTAAAATCAGTTTGACGTGAGTCTAGAATATTATTAAATGTAATGAACTTTGAGATTTGCTCATGTACAATCGTTTCTAGGACTTTGGAGAGAAAATTCAAAAGGACAATGGGACGAAAGTCCGTGACGGCAGACGGAATTGCCGTCTTCTTAAGAGGCACCAGATGAGATCTCATCCAAGTTTCAGGAAAGACTCCACCAGCCAGTGAAGAGTTGAAAATAGCAGCCAAGTGTCCACGGCCTAAAACCGGGAGGGATTTCGCGATGACACTTGGGGGAATCCCATCTTCCTCCTTCGATTGCGATGAGAAATGGGTGACGGCCATGACTACATCCGAGAAAGTGACTTCACGAAAAGTGAAACAGTCATCACTGGACCTTGATAAAATGTCGTTCAAATCCACATCGAGCTCAGGTTGAGAAACGGAAACCCTCACGAAGTGGGTGTTTAACTCATGCGGTATGAAACCATGCAGCTCCTCTTTAGCCTTTGATATGAGACCTAGGTTTCGGAGTTCCTTCCAGATATTTTTATTATTATGCAGTGCATCAAAAATTCTGCTCTGAATAAAAGCCTCTCGCGCTTCAACTGTGCATTGTTCTGCTTGAGCAGCGAGAGACTAGAACTCCTGCAATAATCCACGGTCCCGAGTCCTCTTATAACGTCGACGACCTGCATCACGCTGATTATATACATGTTTCAATTCAGCGTCTACCCAAGGCGGATGACCTTTCTTTTTTGGTTTGAAATATTTCAGAGGGGCAAGTTCGTCAATAGCTGCCATGATGTTTTGACTGAGAAATTAAATTAAATTACCTCTTGATTGGTAGGAATGTTTGTATGAGATAGTTTGAACCATAGTTCATACACTCTTTCATGCTTTGGAATCCCTTTCCTTATGGGTCCTGCATTTGATTGGAATGACTTCAATTGATCCTTCGTCAAAAAATTTTCAACTATTTTTAATTAGCTATGTTCTGTATCGTCAGTTTCATTTTATGTGCTTGCAACGATGTTCGATGAACATCACACATATTTCCAGGCTTTCTCAAAGCTTTCTTATTGTCGATGGTATTCGCATCAAAGGGGTATAGTCCAGACTTTTTGAAGCCACTTTTTAAAATCTTCGTGAAATCCATGGTTGTAAATGTTCGTTGTAACAATGGTGCAAACTGGTACTTTTCTATACCAACAATAAATGAATCCCTACAAAACATTTCGCATGCCTTCTACCAATGTATTTTTATTGATCTGAGTAATCTAACATCTAATGGCTGCATGATGTGTGTGGTATTCGGGTACAAAGCTACGAGAATAATCTGATTATTTACACAGAACTTGCTAAGGTGTAATGTTGTGTGAGATGCATGGCTATCAATGTATAATATCACTGGTCGCTTTATTTGATTTTCTTTCAACCCTGGCTCGAACATACTGGCAATATATTCGTAGAAATTCTGGGCCAACATATAGCCATTTTCACAAAAGCCGAAGGTAAAATCCTGTGGTGCCATTTCAGCAGTCTTATCTGGCAGTTTTTCCTCAGTAAAAAGGATAAAAGTTAGAGCAACATCACCCGCAGCGTTAGATGTGACTAATACTGTAATGTTCTGATTCTCGTTGTTATTGACTACATTCAACACATCTTTATATTCTTTCGAAGCTAATACCCTTTTTGCTACTGAATTCATTGGCATGCCCATAAATTAAATATACCAGGTTAAAGAAAGCAAGAATAACCATGAATTTAATTATTTTATTGATTTCTTTTCACTCACCTGTCTCATCGCAGTTAAAAATTCTATTAGGCTCAAGCTCGTGTACATTAAAATTATATTCAAATAGTTTCTAGAAACATCAGTAAACCAGTGACGTAGACTAAATTCAGTCACCTTCGCTCGGTTAAGGCACACATTTTCCGGAACTCTTTTTGCTACCTCAAGATTCCTTTTGAGAAATGCTTTGTACCAACTTCCACCTGGTATATTGTTTGTAAATGGATTTCTTCTCTTCATTTGTATGCATATCATACGCACACTTTAAAGAAGCTGAGGTTTGCTGACAGAGAATCCTCTTTTACAACACATGAAAATCCAACTGACAAGCTATTTTTCTTCATCAATACTGAGTACAGTAGCAGGTCCAGGCTTTTTATCTGCATAAAGCCCCAATTTGTTTGCTCTAAGAGTAGACTCTGGTAGGTTGTACTTGCGGGAAACCTCTGCAATACGTTTACCTTTGCGGATTTCTTGGAGGGCCAAAATCACATTTTCTTTGGTGTACTGGAGTCTGCCTTTCTTTTCCCTCTTTTTTTTTGGTTTTGTATTTTCTTCCCCTTTCTTTGCTTTTGCCATTCTCAACTTTAAAGCACTTTAATACACTCGTAGAAATCTATATAATAATTTGTATTGCACGTTATCGGTGATCTCGATCCAAACTCCAAATGCTCTAACCTAAAATTTGAGGTTAGGCGCCAGCGTCACTCGAGTCCTAATGCCAAATAATTTGGCATTAGGACACAAATATGCCTTACAATTCCGGGTGCGTATACAAATTTGTCATTTCTATTCCATATATATGACCGACTGCAGTATCATTTAACGTATGTAATACCCACATACCACCCAATATTCCAGTATGATTTTCAACATTGCAGTATTCCAACAATTTTTCTATATTATTACATTACGATATATCACATTGTAATATTGCAGTGATATTCTTGTAACACTGCGTGATGATAAATTACAACGCAAGATTGCTGCAGTAATTCTACAATATTATATTGCGACAAATCACATCGTAATATATGTAGTACATTACTGCAATATTGTTATGTGACATATCACATTGCAATATTACATCTATATTGTGACAAGTTTACATGATGATATTTCTCTATGCATGTCACATTAATATTGCCAAAATATTTCTACAATATTTTACTGAGACAAATGACATTGAAATATACGCAAAATAACCTGTAATATTGTTATGTGACATATCGCATGGAAATATTATAGTATTATTCCTGCAAGTATACAGAATGATATTTCTTAATGCATATCACATTAATACTGCTAAAATATTTGTATAATATTACACTGTAATACATCACACTGAAATATATGCCAAATATTCAGTAATATTATTATGTGACGTATTACTTTAAGATATTACAGCTATATTTCTGTAAGATTACAGAATGACATTCCTGGATGCATTTCAAACGAATACAGTGGAAATATTTCTACTATATCATATGACAATAAATCAGTCATCATTTATTTAACGATAACATTTTAATTTTATCTTTTTATTTTGCCAGAAATCTTGACTATAACTGTAACAATATCTTAATATTGTAGTTAGTCAAGGTTTACGTATTAGTTATTGTCGTTGTACATTATTTGAAAATAAATTTTCTGAAATGCGTCGCTTAATCGCGCTTTGGCATTTTCTTACAAGTGCTAAGATTCGACTTCAGTTCCTATATAAGGACGGTAAACATTACGATAAAGTATCATCCCGAAGCTGCTGCGTATGAACGATTATTGACAGGCGTTTATTACATGTATATTACTAATACTAAAATTGTAGTAGCATTACGGCGAATTAAAAATAATAAAAAACGAAAAGGAAAATATATATATACTTTCGATAAAATAATAATAATATTGCTGGAATTATCACTGCAATATTTTCTGTTCTCACCGTAACAACTAAAAACCCATAATTATATTATTGTGATGTTACTGAAATGTTGCCTAATTGTTACCAAAATATTGTGCTGATATTCCCCGCAATATTTCTGTGATAAAAACGACATGGACATTAAATGTTGCTACAATATCACTGCAATATTACTGCTATATATCACAGGAATATTTAATATTACGTGTAGTACTCATGTGATATTGCTGCAATATTGAGTGCTGTGTGGATAGGTACTTGTCAGCATTGCACTGACGATGGCTCACTGGTAAATTACTGGAGCCGAAACGCTATTATATAATTATATCATTATTTCTTAAAAGAAACATTTATTCTTAACTTTCATTTATATTCAAAATATATTTTTTTTGCTCAAACTGTGCTCTGTTTTCGATGTTATTTTCGCACTAATTCTCTTTCGGAGGGTAAAAGACTGATATAATACAGTCACCTAACCGAATTGGAGAAAGCAGAATGACATAAGTCCGTTTCAGTCGTATATGGGTTTATAGCTCGTGGAGTCCATTACATTCTCTTTAAAATCATATAAATAAATACCCCGCGAGCAATCAGTTTGCATTTTATACTTTCTTGCCTAATGTCAAGAAAGCGTAAAATGAAAATTTATTTGGACAGTTTTTTTATAGTAATCATAGAAATTTTGTTACAGTCAGATTTAAATCTTGGAATCAATTCGAATGTTATGGAAAAAATAAAGGAAATGCAACGTGATGTTTTTCTTGTACATCATCAAATATGTTTGAAAATTATTGGCGCATGGCCGGGATTCACGAAATTATTCGCATGTTTCTTATTAATAGGATGTACATCGCTTTTGTCAATTATTTGTTTATTGAACATTCCCAATATTTATACTGATATTAAGCTGCTCCTAGACAGTTGTATCAACTTGGTTGGAATGATGTCGTGTCCAGTAAAATTGATGACTTTGCAACTAAAACGAAGGTAAATACGTACTTTCTATTTGCTATTTACGCTATTTATTTATTAATTTTAATAATTGTTCTGTGTATTGCTTTATTTTTTATTTCTTAATATAGTAAACTAATATTCATAATAAATACTATGATTGAGGATTGGCATGATAAAAGCAAACAGTCAAAATTTGGAATATTAGTGTCCAATAATGAATATTCCAAATATGTGTCGAGAGTTACTGTTATGCTTTATAATTTAATGTTTTTGTCGTACTTCATTCAATCTCTGGTATCGTATTTTTACGATTCTGTTGAAGATAGATTATTTATGTGGCCAATTGCGGTACCCGGCATAAACAGCACTGACTTCAAGCAATCACCTTTTTTTGAAATTATCTCCTTTGTAGAATCTATTATAATAATTTCTTGTTTTAATCTTCACGCCCTGATTGAAGGATTACTTATAACCACGGTAATTAAGTAAAAGATAGTGGATATTATTGATGTAATGTATTATACGGAAATAATGCTGCAGTAAAAGTGGCCCTCTTTTTGGAGTAAATATAGTTTTTTGCTTTCTTAAAAAGAAAGCTTTGTAACAATGAAAATGTTGTCATCTTAGAATTTGACAAATTTTGATGTTTTTAAGGATGCTGATCAAAAGCAATAGTTTTTTTACGTGTGCACGCACGTATGTATGTATGTATACATACATACGTATATACATACGTATATATATATATATATATATATATATATATATATATATATATATATATATATATATATATATATATATATATATATATATGTGTGTGTGTGTGTATGCGTGTACGTGTATACGTGCGTTCGTGTGTACGTGTGTACGTGTGTACATGTGTACGTGTGTACGTGTGCACGTGTGTACGTGTGTACGTGTGTACGTGTGTGTGTGCATAGGTGCGTGAGCGCGTGGGTGGGTGCGTGCGTGCGTGCGTGCGTGTGTGGGTGTGTGTGTATGTGTATGTATGTATGTATATATGTATGTGTGGATGTATGTGTATATATGTATGTATGTACGTTTGTGCAAAGTCTACTCATCTCTGGTTTGTGTGTGTGTATAGATGTATGTATGTATGTATGTATGTATGTATGTATGTATGTATGTATGTATGTATGTATGTATGTATGTATATGTGTGTATGTATGTACGTATGTATGTGTGTGTATGGATGTATGTATGTATGTATGTATGTATGTATGTATGTATGTATGTATGTGTGTATGTATGTATGTATGTATGTATGTATGTATGTATGTATGTATGTATGTATGTGTGTATGTATGTATGTATGTATGTATGTATGTATGTATGTATGTATGTATGTATTTATGTATGTGTGTATGTATGTATGTATGTATGTATGTATGTATGTATGTATGTGTGTATGTATGTATGTATGTATGTATGTATGTATGTGTGTATGTATGTAAATATTTATAATACACACGTACATGCATCGGTGGATAAATTTTAAAAGTGGTACATATACACTTACAATGTTAAATAACATGTTTATACATTAAAAATTCGTCAAAATATATTTAACAAAAAATACTTACTGAAATGAGAAAACTAAAGGATTAAAATTACTGTAATTTTTTAACTTTTAGATACGTCATAGTTGGGTGTTTTTTATTCCAAATTAAGCTAGATATTGCTTGGTACTAAGCAATCTTTTGTGCAGCATATTTTCCAAGTATTTTATGTTTAATTGTATACAGGTATTTCATGCATGCTCTAAAGTTGATATAGTACAACAGGAAATAATGAGATTTTCAAATGTCTGTCGATCAAAAAATAGCAGCAATAGACCGCCATTGATGAGTCTACAACGTTTAATACAATCACATGAAAAATGTATAGAGTTTTCTGAAAGCTTGCAGGATTTCTTTTTACATATTGCGTTTGCTCATGTGTTTGTGTTCACAGTATTGCAGGTTGTTTGTGGAGCTACGTTTCTTGATGCAAGTAGTTTCATTATATATTCACAGCTGCTATATATTCCGCGAAATATTACTTAGTTATTTCAATTTTCAGACATTAGAAAAAGGAGAATCATTATTACTTTCACTTCACTATGCAATACTGACTGCTGTAGTTTTATTTACATGCGGATATTATTGTATTGCTGGCGAATATTTAACGAATCAGGTTGGTTTTGAAAAAGCTATATTTTTTAAATGATTTAACGAATGACGGGGTATTAATATTATTTTTAGAGTGAAGCTATTTTCGACAAATTGTACAATTGTTACTGGTATGATTTTCAAATTCGTGAACAAAATGTGATCAAATTCATGTTGCTGAAAACTCAAAGACCAGTATGTTTGAAATTTGGCTACTTCAATAACCTGTCTCTTGCATACTTAACTCAAGTAAATATATTTTTTTCTTTTCGTAAACATAGTTTTCTATTTTATTAATAATTTGAACGTGATTTATTTCTTTGTATAGATAATTAAGATGTCATTTTCTTACCTTTCATTAGTTCGAGCGGTGAGTTAAAAATTTGTTCACGTAGGAGAAAAACATTTGTTTTTAAATTGATGTAGTTTATTTTTACTAATGATCTTAAAATCTGTAATAAAAATATATTAAATAGTTTTATCTTATTAAATACCATCTGTCTTTAATTTAAACTCATTCGACGATTTCAAAAGCGTTCCATTGGATGTTGCTTCCGTCGAGCTTACTTTCATAAAATGTAAATATGAAAGTTTGCTTGTTTGTTAAGATCTCACACATTAAGATAAAATGTTTATTGTTTGACAAAGCAAACACAAAATACGATGGTATACAAAATTACAAAATTACACAAAATTACAATACAATATACATATATACAATTAAAAAACAAGACTCAAATCAGTCTTGGGTTCTCGCTCTGTCGTTGTTGCGTAATGCTTGTCAAGGAAAGAAAAATAGCGCTGCCAATTGGGTTATTTCACGATTTTCAAAAAATAGCGGAGTCGAAAGATTAAATTATATTATAGTATAATAAATAGTTTCAGAGTATTATAAGGTCTTATAACATGTTTTTTATTTATTTGAAGTTGAACTAATTTTAAATGTTACCCTTTCCGCGCCACTTATCATGGGCATCAAAGTTTATGTTCGTAACATTACCTAAAAATTGGTAATATAAACATTAAGATTAACAGACTTTAATCTAAATATTCGAATTAATACAGTGTTATTACGAATCTGAATAATAAGGAGAGTGTCCCATCTGTGGAAACGATTTTCGATGAGGCTTTTGGAGGTGCTTTGCAGTACCCAAAAATGAAGCCCTGTAACCGAAGTTTGTTCCAATGGGCTTTGGTTCTCAAGATACGAGCTATTTTACTCAAAATATGCGTTATTTTAATGAAAAATGATACCTCTACTTCATATTACTATTATGTAAGTTTTGATGTTGGAGAAAATGTTAACACAGTAAATAAAAGTAAATGAAAATAGCTTTATTTTAAGTCTTGTTATGTACAAAAATATGAGTATAGTCTAAAGTGAGGGCCTGCGGCGGCTCAGTCGGTAGAGTGTCGGATTCCCACGCCGGTGACCCGGGTTCGAATCCTAGTCTCTGCCGATTGATACAAGCACCTTTGTAAAAATTACATGTGCTTTGTTTACAAACACACCGCAGATCCCCGTCGTCGATTAGCACCACATGGAAGCACAAACATGGCGACGTTAATAAAAAAAAAAAAAAAAAAAAAATAGTCTAAAGTGATTAACAATTTAAAATGGTGACTGAAAATGCATGAAAAATTGACGAATTTATAAAAGTTAAGTTTTCTCGAATATTCATGCATTTTCAGTCACCCTGTTTAACTGTTAAAAACTTTGGACTCGATTGATATTTTTATACTCAACAAAGCTTAAATTAAAGCATCTAGGGAGGTAAAGAATTTGCGAGTCCATAGCACGTGTAAATGGCCGAAGGCTCGGGTGGCAATGTACACGTGTTATGGTGTCGTTATTTTATCCCCAGGCGCCCGGGAGGAAAAGTGGTACTTTCGGTGCAGGTCTGGGGAAAAACTTATATAGTAGTTATATGCAGTAGAGGTTTAATTTTAATTTTTCATTAAAATAACGCATATTTGGAGTAAAATAGCTCGTATCTCGAGAACACATAAAAGAAATTATTTTTCAAAATTATTCAATTATTCAAAATATTCAAATATTCCTTATTCAAAATATTCAAATATTCCTTATTCAAAATATTCAAATATTCCTTATTCAAAATATTCAAATATTCCTTATTCAGAATATTCAAATATTCCTTATTCAAAATATTCAAATATTCCTTATTCAAAATATTCAAATATTCCTTATTCAAAATATTCAAATATTCCTTATTCAAAATATTCAAATATTCCTTATTCAAAATATTCAAATATTCCTTATTCAAAATATTCAAATATTCCTTATTCAAAATATTCAAATATTCCTTATTCAAAATATTCAAATATTCCTTATTCAAAATATTCAAATATTCCTTATTCAAAATATTCAAATATTCCTTATTCAAAATATTCAAATATTCCTTATTCAAAATATTCAAATATTCCTTATTCAAAATATTCAAATATTCCTTATTCAAAATATTCAAATATTCCTTATTCAGAATATTCAAATATTCCTTATTCAAAATATTCAAATATTCCTTATTCAAAATATTCAAATATTCCTTATTCAAAATATTCAAATATTCCTTATTCAAAATATTCAAATATTCCTTATTCAAAATATTCAAATATTCCTTATTCAAAATATTCAAATATTCCTCGGAAAAGATAAGTAATTTTATGCTCTATCAAATGCATTTACTGAATCGATGTTATTGTTTCTAACATATCAAAGAATCCGAAAAACTAAAACTGAAAAATCGCTAAAAACAAAACTGCTAAAAACAAAAACGACCCGAAAAGCAAAAAGAATTATTTTTGAGTCACCTTCCTTTAAAGAAACAAAAAAAGTGAGCTCTAAAACATTAATTTCCGCCATGTATATTCAGAGTAATGCTGATCCACATCTATACACACATACATACCTCACACACATACCTCACACACATACGCACACATATACACACACATATGCACATACATACACACACAGACATTTTTGAAAAATAGTGTAAAAGATAACAATAAAGATAAAAAGAATATTGCATAAAAGAAATACTAATATAGGTATATGTCCTAATTATGAACTCTGTATGTATGCCAATTACGCAATTCATGTGTATGTTCTAATTATGAACACCATGTATATATCCATATTACGGACATCCTGTACATGTCTTAATTGCGTACACCCTTTATATACCTTATTTCGGACACCCTGCATATGGGCATGATTATGGGTATCACATGTATTTTTCTTTTATATGACACCTGGTTATGCAGTTCTAATTATTCGAACCCAATATATGTTGTCATTCTGGATACATTATATCTTGATATAATTCAAACTAAAAGACATCCAGGGATCAATGGTATTTGCTTCCAGTCTGAACCGGATTCTTAGATGACTTTCGATCTAGACTGAATGTTATCTAACAATCAATGATATTTACTTACGGTCTAACTCGGATGTCTAGAAATCAATGATATTTACTTTCGGTCTGGACCCTAAGATCTCGATTGATGATACATACTCCAAAGGGTTGGACATTTCTTTACAATTGTATTCGTGTCATATATAGTATTTGAAGGTAATTATAATATTCTCAATTATTTGACACTTCTTCAATAGCAGCCAATCAACTCAGGAACCGTGGATGTGCGTGGAGTTCACAGTCGTTGTTGCATGTGCATCGGATTTGTTTAGTCTCAGACTCGGTTGTCAGCTGGTCTTGGGTCGCATGCAGGAGTCGTACTCGTCCAGCTGACCAACTCTGGACCCGAGGATGCGCGCGGTGGTCCGAGATCTTTTTATACTCATATTTTTATTTACATATACATAATTTATCTTCGTATATTTTGAAAATTTTATTTAAGCTCTAAACTAGTGCTACGCTGTTACATAAACAATTATTTTTATGTTAATATTTTTCCAAAGTTAAGGGGGGGAGGGGGAGAACTGCTGTAAATTGGTGTTTCAGCGATTTTTATTTTTTATCTTTGGATCAACAAAACATTATGATAAACACATGCGAGAAGTTGTTTAAAAATATCAAAGAAATATGTAAAAAAAGTTTTAATTAAAAATATTAAAACCTGTAGAAGTTCTACATGACTTTGAACAACTTCTTGCATGGGTTTGTCATATTGCATTGTAGATCCAAAGCTAGAAAAGCTCCTCTTAAAGCGATAGTAAACATTTTATAAAGAAATACTTATTAAAAATTAGTATTCTTGTCGACTTTGTAAAATTCGCAGTTACCAGGCGTCCGAATTAATTAACCTACCGCATACGCCTTCCCTCTCCTCACTCCTCCCACTATTTCTCGTTTCGCGTTCCTCGTTGGCCGTGCGCGTGCCCCTACTGATGTTCACACAGCTCATGCCTCTGGTTAGTCTGGCTCTGGTGATCGAGTGGTGTGGCAGCCAGGACCGTACAAAATATATACACATGATTTCTTCCTTCTTGTCTTCTTTTTCATTCCGCCCCGAGGGTTACTCGGTGAGACACTGTACTGTTCGTAAAAGTTACAAGATAGAAATTATATAAGTGAGTTTCTAGGATGTGGCATTATACAGCATGCGTGGGATAGATAGATAATAGATAGATAGATATTCATTTAGTTGCATGAATATACAAAAGAATATGTACATTTAAAAATTTACATAGTTATACTAAATGTCATAATAATTTTCATTTCGTTTCGACATTATATTATAAATAATATCACATCAATTTGTTATTGTAAAAGTATAGTATGTTCACAAATAAAAACGCATTCGGATTCAATAAGAATAAAATCATGTCAAATACATTACTGGATAATCACAATTATGTTTGTCAGGGAGAGAGTGAGTGAGAGAGAGAAAGTGTAGTTACAGAGTGAGTTTGACTTTTGTGGATTGGTGAGAAATGTGTCTTTTTGTTTGAACAGAAGAGGATATAAATCATACTCGTATCTTTGAGAAATAAACTGCAATAACTCAACATTTGTTTAAAGGTTGAATTTATAGTGCAAAAATTAATTCGTGAGAAAATAAAAATGATACCGATACAGATCCAGTTTCTGATCAACTAACATACGAGTAATTCCTAATCGGTTATTGTTTTATATATTACTGTATCTACCTTAAGAATCGGTAAAAGAAGTTATTAAATAACTATAAGGTAATCATATCATTAAGTGTAGAAAGCTTTTAGAAAATCAAAGAAATTGTTTCTAAACCAATTTTAGAAAAACCCAACATTTCCAGTTGTCACAATCTGATTCTAAATAGTACAAAATGGGGGAGATAATTTTTGTGAATGAGAATGATAGTATAAGGATTGTGTTCTTTAAATACAGTTTTAAGCTTCTTGATTCCAGAAGTGCAGCTGAATATACAGTGAAATGCAGCGGATAGTGACATTCATATGCACATGCAGGTGTTTGTGTTCACAGACGGCTTACTAGTAACTTACTATTTCTACTGATTTGCAATTATTTTATATATTCCTTTCGTTAAATTTATAGATAAATGTTTAAAGAAAAGAATTACCCCCGAAACATTAAAATTGATTAAAAAAAATAAAATTGGGGTTTAACTAAATATTTTTTAAATTGACAATATTGACACTTGTAACGTCATGATTTTTTTGGAACAATTTTTTTTCATGTAGTTATGGATTATTATTAAATATATTTCACAAGTTATACCATAGAACCTTTATAAACTCTCATAATTTTTCTGATTTATATCCTATATCTAGCGAAAGACCCTCCTAAACATTCGATTAGCCTATATACCATTACCTCCCAGTAAAGAAAGTAAAACGAATCATACTTCTAACGCTAACGCCAGGGGCAAGTTCTTCATGGCTAACATCGTCAACATCTCGTGCGCCTGCTCCAAGAGTCCGATGAGCTTCATTCCGCACTGTCACGTAGGCGACAACTGCGTCGGCGTCGGCGTCGTCCTCGTCAGGGACAATTCGCTGATCAACACTATACGCATGCAGCTCAGGCGCAGCAAGGACACTGGTGATTAATTACACTACTCTATTCTGATATAAATGTTATTAACGGTTTGCGCTTGTGTGTTGGGCTTTTATTTTTGCGAGATCTTGTTGAAGTATACTTTTTGTGAAAAGGGGTTGCTGTACTGGAAATTAAATTTGCTGAGTAGATATTAATAAAGATTATGAAATTCTGAAATTGTTTCAGGAGTGATTTATTTTGAATAAAACATATTGAATATGATTTTAGAAAAAGGAAAGTTAAAGTTGGGATAATAAGATTTAATTTAAAATGTATTAGACTGAAAAATCTGGAATACTTGCAAAGTTATATATTTTATTGGGTAAAAAATACTAAACATAAAAATTTAATCAACAATATTTTCTTTTATTTTTTAATGCACTTCTGCAGTTCGATTTTTGAATGCATAACTTTGTAACTATTTACATTAGTTAGGCATCACGAGTTTTGAATTAAAGAATATTATATCTATTTTCATTATTCTGTTATAAAATCATTAAAAATCATTCAGTTAATTCAGGGATTGAATTATCGATAATAGAATGTATTATATTCAATTTTATAGAATTTTCTCAAAGTGACACCAACGTATATATATTATGAATATTAGGGTCTATTAAAATAAACTAACAACAATGGTTAAAAAGACTAGTAACTGAAATAATCTAACAATAAACTTATAAGAATGAATTTTTCATTACTTTGGTACCAGAAAATGGGTACCAAGGGTGGGGGTATCAAAGTTTTTTAAATATATATTGACCTAACCAAATCGTTAAATGTAATAAAATACAATACTGATTTATTTATTTATATAAACCTAAAACATGATTGACTTTCCTTGTATAATAATGCACGATTATACAAAGCTTCAGAAATAAATTTATAAAAAGTTTTGCATAATGAATAAATTATTCATTTTACTTCAACACTCTAACTAACTAAAAAAATGTTTGAAAAATAATACTACAAGTTAAAGTAAATCGCTTAGATATTGATTTTTAAAAAAATCCATGGTCACTGACCCTATATTCTCCTTCATTTCGACTTCAATCCTAGTACAACCTGCGGTTTGTAGAAGTATACCAAGTTCGAGAATTCACCTTCAGATCGTGGAATCCGGACGCGGTCGCAGCAGCAACACCAGTCGCACGGAAGTCGTGGCACGGGCCGTTTACGCTTGCAGCTGAAAAGCTCGGCTCTCAGCGTCTGGAACTGCGACGGCGAGATCAGCACGTCTCTAGCGTGAAAATCAGGTGAGGATACAATAAATGGAGAGGAGTGTGTGATAGGGAGGAGAATTGGAGGAAATGTATTTTTAGACAAGAATTTTAAACTGATTAGTTTACATTTGTACACAATCATACATGAATAATCCAAATACAATTTTTTATGAGAAATATTACAACAGTATATGTAGACAAATAATAATTACAGTAGACTTGCGTTAATTGTCTGCGCTCGGGGCTCTGGGATGGTGCTATTTCGACAAATTGGACATTAGCGATAGCCAGTCGTGTACGCTCTTTCTCCTCTATTCACTTGTTTCAAAGTCGTACGACGCTAGTAGCGATCTGCAGCGGGTGGAAAGATGGAGACAGTCGCGTGTGTGAGAGCGTTTGTGTATTAGAGGGCGTGCCTAACAAGTAATTAGACAACAAACTTGATTTTCTTTTAATTTCATTTTCTAATTCTTTGTACATTTTTAGAACAGAAAATGATTTTGTAGTGGCAAAATTGACCATAGCAATCATTTTAATGAACTTAATAGTTATAGTTATATGTATTTTTCCTCCGACCTTTATTGCACACAATTCAGCGTGTTCTATATTAACCAAATCCTAACTTGTGCCCAAATTTACTCTTTACTATGCAGACAAACTTCAGAAAACATAGAAATTATTTGAAAAAATTTTTATTGATATTCTGCTATAGATAAATTGTTTTAAAATCATCAGAAAATTATTCCTTATTTTTACAATAGTGCGGTTTTCTCCATTTATGGTTTTTCAATGTTCTTCCATAGTCTTATGCACATAGGGTTACAATGAATCAATTTCAAAAAATAAGGATATCTTATTCAACTTAATCGCATTAAAATCATGAACTCCGATTAAAAAATATATTTAGTAAGAATGCGTTACCCATGGACAGATTTAAAAATGTGTTATTTAGGTTATTTTTACAATGAAAATTCAATAGAATTTTATTTTTCTTTATAATTGTTTTTAAAAATTTGGAGTTCACAGTTCTATGTGGTATAGGTGTTAGATATTACATAATTTTTTTTCAAATGCTATATTTGCATTCCCATGCGCAAGAACAATTTTGAATAAACATTAATTTTCATTGAAAATTTCTAGTTTTTCTTACATAACTATGGGTATACTATCTAAAAGTTTATGAAAATTTACAAAAAAACTTTTCTTTTAGCTAACAAATATAACCACACTTTTAAAAATTTTGTATCATGTAACTAGCAAATCTTGCAAAATTTGCTGCAGGACCACCTTAAAGCCATGTAAAATGTCTAACCATATTCGGGAATTTCTACTTATTTTGACGAAGTTTCATCGCGTTCTCCTCAACTTTCCCCACACTTAAAAAGGTAAATTTTTTTTAAAATTCATGTTTTGTCGAATATTAAACAATAGTATTAATTTTATACGTTCCCCTTCAACGGTTCATATATTATAAATCTATGGACATCCTCCTTTTGAAACTTTCCTCTAAGTTTGCCAAAGTTCGACAATGAAACTTTGCGAAACTTTGAAAATAGAGTTTGACAAAAGTTTCACCGAACTATGGCTTGACTTTTGCCAATGTTTAAGTATGCTATGATGTACAATTAAAGTTTGGCCAAGGTACGGACACACCTTGGGAACAAGTTTTCAGAAAAGTTGGTCTATTTAAATTAAATCGATTAACAAAATAAATATTTGGAATCAAATTAAAGGTACATTATTAGATTGAAATACTTTATTTAATTATGAAAACTATGAAAACTATAGAAACTCGATGGTTTTATAGAAAACGTTATAAAAACAAAAAGCCGATAAGGTAGGAATCTTGTCGGCATTGCACATACTCTTAATTTTATCGACGCGATCCATCAATAGAGGACTTGCATGAAAAAACCTATTAGGTCCATCAGATAGATTATCGACACATAATAATCGACGTGTATTTTTTAATTCATAATTAAATGAGTATCAATAAAGTTACAGCAGGTTGAAATGTCGTCTGACGATACAATTCCCCATATATATATATATATATATATATATATATATATATATATATATATATATATATATATATATATATATATATATATATATACAGATATACTACGATGGGGAATTGTGACGTCACATGACATTTTAAACTGCTGTATCTTTGTTGATAATCATTTAATTAATAATAGAAATAATAAGTGTCGATTATTTTTCGATTATCTATTCGATGACCCAATGGATTTTTTCATGCAAGTTCCCTATTCCAATCAAATTCTGCAAACCCCCTTTATAAATCTCCTCTTTCTTTCAGGGTTCACCGTCAGCTGATGAAGATCTTCACACGGCGCATACAGCCCTCGGCCCCGAGAGCTCGTCCCACTTTTACCTCCTCTGAGGTCTGTTCCGTCGGCCAGCGATGAGCGAACCGAGCTTCAACGCCCTGTTGTCCGCCCTCGCGTAACGTAGTTGAGCCAGTTCTCGATCACACAAGAAGGAAATGAGGCTATTCTTACAATAGAAAATTTTAAAATGAAGCAAAATCCAAAACCATTTGCTAATTAGTTCATTTATATCTTAATTTAGATAATAGTATAAGGTCTAAAGCGTTTATGTTTGACATAAAACCGTAAAAATCATGTTAAAAAGCAAAAGTTCCAGTGGACCGAATGTCGATCAGTGAATTGCAGTCGGGACTAATTGTCGATCAGTACTCCTGGCCCAGTTCTCGATCACAATTATGCATGAAAAGTGGGGTTATGTTTAAGGTTATATTTTTGAAATCAATCTTTTAGTGTATGATTATCTTTGATAATAGACGAATATTAGTGCAGTTTTATTGTAAAATAGTAAATAATTAATGTTACATCGTTATTATGCCTTAAAAAGTATCTGAGTTTGTCGGATTAAGGTCACTATTAAACCTTTTTTCCTGTCTTAATAAGCAACAAGAATGCCACTTATGACCGCACAAACGAGAAGTAGCGGTATTAATTAATTTTTTTCTCATAAATAAAGTCATTAAATCATTTGAAACCTTTTGACAATTATTCACATATAAGGCTGCTATTAAAATCAATTTAAATTTGTACAACATATTTTAAGTAAGATGCGAAAAATCGTATTATTTCTCAAAGTGATCGAGAATTGGTACGTGATCGACAACCGATTCAACTACGTTAGTGATCAGGACTTTGCGTTATTTTCGAGTAGTTTGTGCAGAGAGAAATAACGATAGGTAGTATTTTGTTTTAGGATTAAAGAATGTATGAATACCGGCCAGATTTCTACTTTATGGGCTTTTTACTTTTATGGTTTAATTTGTGGAAAAAATATCATGAAATATGACGTGGATATGTGCTGTTTGTATGTAGGTCGGGAATCGGTGCTAATTGTGGGAGAAAAATGAGTTGGAAAATATACAGACTTAAGGTGAACTCCAGTGATTTTTAAAAAATCTTTCCCTTTCGTCCAATAATATTAAAAATTCGGTAACTCTTTTTGTCATGATTAAAGAAAGTTGTAAAAAAATTTTGAAAATTTTTCACTAACATTTTTATACTAGTTATTGGAGAAAATACATATTTTTGTAATAAAAACAGGGGTATTTAGAATAGTTCCTTGCGCATACAAATTTAACGAATTCTATTTTAAAAAATTCTAGGATATTTTTCAACTTAAAAAGGACATACGCTAATTTTTTTGAAATTGTTTTCTCAACTCAATTAATGATCTAAAATAAATGAAACGTTTTTTGAACTTAAAGGAAAACATAAAAAATTGCATGTCTCAACACTTACAATGGATGAATAAAACATTTACAATCAAAGTACCTAAAAACAAAATATTAGCTTCTTTTCACAATACTGTAACCGATATTTTCTGGAAGTTTAAAAAATATCCATGGTCATGGGTTGCGCAAAGAACTTTTTGAAGGTAGAAAAGTAAGTTTCGAGAAAGGCGCGTTTAAAGTTTTAATTTGGTATGCTACCCAAAGTTAATTGTTTCACTCAACTGGCTATAACTTTGGTATAACAATGAGTTTTGACATCCAGCAGGTATCAAAATGTTCATAAAACTATAAACATAAAAAATATGTAATAAAAAAATTTATTGGTAAAAAATCAGTGAAGTTCCCCCTTAATTAAATAGTGTGATCGTTTTTATCCTATTAGTTAATAATGAAATGTGTTGATAATGTAACTAACTTCAGATTCCTGGTTGTAATTCAGAAGGTATAAATGGCACCGTTCCGATTAATTAATTTATTATGGAGAGAAAAATGATAAAAGTGAAAAGCCGGCAAGGTAGAAATAAAATCGATATTTAAACCAGAATTATCGTACATAAAGCAGGTTTAAATTTATGTGGCGCCATGTAGTTCTTGAAAAAATAAGACCTATCAAGATTTCTCTATTTTTCCTAACAAAAATTGAAAGTGAAATTTTTACTTTCATGCAAGGTCCTGCAAGAATGCGAGTTCAACGAACTGAACGTCTCCGGCGATTCAGATATGAACGTCGATGGTCTTATGCAGACTTTGACTCGTGATGAATGAAAGATGCTGGTGGATGTGTATTTTTATTTTGAGAGGGGGGCTTTGGTACTGCTTAAATATAAGGCGTGAGGTTGCACTAATTGGGATTGACGAAGAGAAGAGGTTTAATAGAACGAAGGATGTTAGGAGAGACCTTGTTTCATTAGGAAGGATGCAGACTTTGTCTGCAGGGCCTAGAAGATGTTTATTTGTTTGTTTATTTCTCTGATGCGACGAATTTATCGTGGTGCTCGTAGGGTGTAGAAGAGTAGTTAGGCGTTGATATAGATTACAGATATTTTTTAATTTCTAGGACGAATAATAATATTGTATCTCGTGAAGAACACAATTGTATCAAACTTATATAACTTTTGTAAAAAAATTTGCCGGTCCACACATATGACAATTTGAAATAAATTAAAAAGTGTTAGAGTACGGTAGAATATTAAAGGCTCTTCTTGCATGAAAATGAAAATCCGAAAAATTACGCGTGATGACCCTGAGAAATCATTGACAAAGTAAATTTGAGTGCACAATTTTTGCAATTGACATAAAAATTGGTCCTAAAAGCTTTCTGAAAAAAAAAAAAAAACTATAGTATAAATCGACGGTTGAGTGAAAGAATAGGTTATTTCGGGAAGCGATTGAAGAAGAGGCTAACTCAGTTTTTGCTAGAAGAACAGGCTAACTCGGTTTGCGCTTGAAGAATGTGCTAACTCAAAGATTGCACAAAGAAAGGTTACTTTAACTAATTATTTCTGGTGTTTAATTTTGTAATAGGCAATAATCAAAAAATAGAAAAATATGTGTATTGTGAAAAAATAAATTTTTCTATTTTTTATTTTGGTCTATTGCAAAGTTAAACGAGAAAAGAAACTAGTTTAAATAACCCTTCTTTTCACGATTTCTGAGATAGCTCGATCTTCAAGCGTAACCCAGTTCGCCCGTTCTTCAAGCAAAAACTGAGTTAGCCTCTTCGTCAAGCATTTTCCGAGATAGTTTTTTCTTCCACTCAACCGTCGAAATAAGAATATATTTGTATTATGAGACTAAGTGTAGATCAATTCAAATGTCAATCATGTATGATTTTTTGTAAATCACCTTTTTCTCCGTATACTACAAATCAAACTATAAAACCCCATGAATCATTCCAGTAACGTAATATTAATACGGACTAATGCATAATCATTCAAAGATCGTCTCGAATTCCACATAAGGCCATAAAAAATACACCTAATATAAAAAGAGAATGTAAAAGAATAACTCGAAAAAAACTTGACAGTGACACATAAGCGCTCGAACGAGAAAATAATTATAGTTGATGCGAGACCGGCTGTGCGTGCGTGCGTGCGTGCGTGCGTGCGTGCGTACATGCGTGTGTGTGTGTGTGTGTGTGTGTGTGTGTGTGTGTGTGGATATGTGTGTGTGTGTGTGTGTGTACGAATATTCGAATGATCTGTACATTCGAGACACGTGTACCGAAATTCTCGAGAAGAGATGAATGTAATTGAAACGAAAAACTGGTGCTATATATTCTATTTTCCGCGAAACAAGCAAAATTCAACTGTAAATAATAATGATGGATGCAAAAAATAATGAGTGTTTTGCTAAGAAACGAGAATTTATTTACATGATTTTGGAAACAATTTAGTTGCTGTAAATAAATAAAACAACTGTACAATTCGTCAGGGTAATAATAATGTGCTATCATGAAAATAAATTATTGTGATATTCTATAGCAAATATGATTTACAGCGCGTGTATGCATTTATATATAAATATATATATATATTTGTAAAGTTTTCCTTTGCTGAGCATTTGGAGTATTCCGAGGATATTCTTGTTTTCGAAAGTAAATTTGAGATTTATCCTACTATAGTTTTGTACTGAGAGATTTGTATTTTGCATTTCATACTTGTTGTAATTTTTTGTAAATTAAAAATAAAATTTGAGGATTGATTTGAGTGATTTTATAAGAGATTTGAAAACGTAAATATGAAATAATATTATATTTTTTAAGTTCCTCTCCGCTCGAAAGAGGCGAAGAAAAGGAAAATAAAAAAGAGTGGATAGATATTTAAAAAAAATGTGATTTCTAGCTTGTAACTAGTACAATTCCTTCCATTTATTTTATATGATATTTTTTCAAAATCGAGGGAACCTTGAGTCGACGATTTATCGAATTTCGCACGAAGAAGATGAAAAAGAAAACACGCGCTGTAGTTTTATAACGGCTATATGACGTATATATGAGCTTAGATTTATTAAATTGCCATTGTACTCGTTATATATATATATATATATATATATATATATATATATATATATATATATATATATATATATATATATATATATATATATATATATATATATATATTTGCAGCGCAATATAATTATTATACATACAATATCATTAGCATAATCATTATCAATATATATATATATATATATATATATATATATATATATATATATATATATATATATATATATAT
Organism: Gastracanthus pulcherrimus; assembly: GCA_949152435.1. Lineage (NCBI taxonomy): Eukaryota > Metazoa > Arthropoda > Insecta > Hymenoptera > Pteromalidae > Gastracanthus > Gastracanthus pulcherrimus. Next base: position 177,619,370 of record OX424576.1, read on the forward strand.
ATATATATATATATATATATATATATATATATATATATATATATATATATATATTGATAATGATTATGATAATGATATTGTATGTATAATAATTATATTGCGCTGCAAAAAGTAGTAAGTAGTGCGATGACGAAACTCATGTAAAAGACACGTTGTGAAGTCTCGAGTCTAATAGAAATCAATGAAAGCATAAGAAGACAAAATAGAGCACGTACAATTTTTACGTGGGTAGCTTTGTATTTTGCATTTTTATTTTAGACAGAGACTTTCTTAAACCAATTTGTTTGTTATACATGATATCTATAAATTATTACTTATGATTAATTATACCGTTTTATTGCACACTTTGATTTTCTTGTAGGGTTCGGTAGCGTTAATTTTTTATTATAATTTTTAAGCTGCATCAATGCTTATATAAGCCGTTTATTATTTCTTATGAAAATGTGTTCATTAGCATTACTATTATATACGATGCAATTTTCGAATTAAGAACTATTCGTAATTTCATAGATTTCTATCCCGTTACAAATACTATCTGAAAAGATCGTCGAAATAAGAATATATTTTTTTTTCTCTGAACAAGACAAAATAAGCTGCATACACTACGAGATTTATTTTTTTACAGGAATTTTCGTATGTAACATATATAGTTCGGAGCGAAACTTTTGTAGCGACGAAACGACGCCAGGCAATGATTTCCTTTTTTTGTAATTTCAAATGCGTTTATATATACACCTTTTTTAGCGTGTCCTTGTTTTTGTACGATTATCCTCTGTATAAACACATCCCGTGCAGCAAATCTCATGTAAACCAGACCCAATTCAGACCAGATTTCCGTATGTCAGGTAGGAATCGGACGGGAAAACGTCACTCGATCCGGGCTCCGCTTTGTATACCATTTTTTATAATATGCAGCCTAGAAATCTACGCCCAATTCCGACACGATTTTCGTATGTTAATCCTCAAATAAAAAATTATTCATTTCCCTTCTTATGTACTCTACGGCTATTAATTCTTTTTTAAACTAGGTTTATTTACAGTAGTTATTATATGATTCTCTGAAACAGAAATATAGAAATAATTATAAATTTTAAAAAATTTTGGTTGATGCGGGGAATTGAACTGACGACCTCGAGACTGCTGTTTTTATTAAAAATATAATGTTTACAAAAATTTTTACATTATCCAAAGTTGTAGTGAATAGTCTACAGAGGTAGTTGTTTTACAGAGATGATTGTATGGTGATTGGACGCTCGCAGTCTTATATAATTACATAGTTTTAATTACCATTGACAATGTGAGTTTCTTGTTTTTTTTTATATTAATTATAATTACTAATTATAGATTAAGACAAAACATAATATTGTTTGAGGTTTTGGAAAACAGTCTTCTGAAGACTTTACAAAAACCAAAACTTACATTTGTAATTAACCTCGTAATTCGGGTTACTTAAAACTACATTAACAATATTCTTAAACTAACTTATCTAACAAATTTAACGCTATTTATAATTTGCTTATACTATAACAATGATTATAAAAAATAGAGTAAAAATACTTTTTTAGAACAGATATGCCATACGTTTTGTAAATAATATGAATATTTGATTTTTTTCTCTTTTTGCTACATTGTTACTAAGTTTTAGTATTTTTCTTTCCACCAATATTTTTTATTTATACAGTAAATATTTACTATATCTGTTTTTGGTAGCGATTTATTATATGTTTTACAAGAATCATTTGTTAAACAGTTAATATTGTCTTCGTATAAAATTTTTTTATCATTTGATTTTCTATGTACATGGTATATTGTTGGTATATTATTTATGTCGGTGATTCTATTTGTTTATCTAGATATAAAAAAGCTTCTGGTTATATATGACCAGTAGTGATTGTTTTTTTATAGAATTCATTGTTCGGGATATAGAACTTCTAATAAGGTTATTGTTTTTTATTTTTGAAATATTAGCAAAATAATCTCTAGTTAGTTTAATAATGAATGAGTCTATGCGAAGGATACTGGCTGCATCATATAAGGTTTTACAACTGATGTAATGTTTGTAATTTATATTCTTGTCCCTATATAGGCCGGTACACGCTCTTAAGCACTTACTTTCAAAGGCTCTCAGCTTTTCCATCATTGGCGGATTTGTGATAAACCATATAGGGCATCCATATGATAAAATTGGTCTTATGAGTAGCATATAACATATTACTTTTATTTTTGACCGGAGGTAGTTAGAGTAAAATATTTTGCTATTCATTTTAAAGGCATTTTTGGCTTTTTCTAGCTGGATTTCTACATGTTTATTATGGTATAATAATTGATCTAGATTAATTCCTAAATACTTAACTATTATTCTGTGTGGGGTCTGAACCTCTCTGGACTTTATATTGAACGATTTATAAATTTTTTTAAAGGTTGAACATTATTTTTGTATCTTTTTTCTAAATAATATTGTTTCACATTTAATGGGGTTTATTTTAAGTTTCCAAGCATATTGTATATCTGATGTAAGTGTGTGAATCGCGTGTAATGTGCTTAGTTTGTGTCTAAATCCAAATTGTGTATCTGGTATGATATTATGGGATGAGAAAAAGTTTTGCAGTGCGTCTTTTTCAAGTTTCTCAACATTTTTTTAAATATTAGGTAATACCTTTCTTAGTAATAGGAAACAATTTTGTAGTTTTCCACGCGTCGGGAAAGTATCCGTTATTAAGACAATTATTAAAAATAATCTGATAATTCAGTATCATGTTAATCGGTATTTTTTTAATACTATATTTGGTATACCACCTGAGCTGAGGATTGTAATGTTTTATAAATTAAGGTACATGAAAATAATAATATAATAACAATCACACTCAATATTCCTTATAGATTTTCTTTTATTTTAGTCATGGGTCGATTATAGATCATAAACGCACTTACATAAATTAAGACACACCACTCATCCATCCACGCTCTTCTTTCTTGAAATGTCTTCTCTGCAATGCTCGTCTTCTTCTTTCTTCTGGTATACCAGTTATTAAAAAAGAGAGTTGACTCGGTGATCGGGACGCAATACTTGATTAGATCTGTGTCCACCAAAGTTCCGAGAATCTTTATGGAAGCCTGAGCCTTGCCTTGTTTCTATGTTCACCGGCGCGTATAGTTTGACGACTCGCGGTGCCAGTAAGTAAAGGTGCTTACACCTCGAGATGAAAATTGCGAGTATAGTTAGCGACTCGTGGTGCCAGGAACAAAATGTGCTTACACCTCAAGATATAATAAACGAGTGTCTTTCGATTCATCTGCTCTCACATATCGGCACTGGCTATCCCCGCCTATAATTTTCTCCTTCTATCATTGCCTCTATTTCGTCCTCTCTCCATATATATATCGATTTAAGCTAGTATTGTACTATATTTGTACATTACAGGATTTTCTATTATTTAAGTTCCGAATAGTATATTATGCTCCTAGGGACTAAAGTGAGCCATTAAATGCCTGCATGTGCCACACACGCTGGCAATCGCTGGTTCACTTTATTCACGCGTGCAATATACAATTTTTTAACATACCTACCAAAAAGTTCGTACTCGTTCACCGCCGAAGAGGGAAAATAGTGCTACATATTAATTTCCTAACCTCGCGCTAGTTCCCACCGCCACGCGCTGTTTGTGCCCGAGCCGAAGGCGGGGGCACATGCGCGTCGCGGCGGAGACTAGAGTGTGGGTAGGGATTTAATGTAGCGCTTTATTTCCGGCTCGGCAGGGAAAAAGTACGTTCTTTATGGCTGGGTGTGTTAAAAATAATTTTAAGGAATAAGCCGGATTAGTGAAATAGTCATCGTCTATGTCCCATTTCGGAAAAGCAGCTGAGTTTGAATCAGAGAACTGAATTAAGGATACGTTTTGTTCTTTTTCAGTGTGAATATTTTTCATGATATTATCATAACATTCTTCAATTATTTCATTAAGTCTGGGTTTTCCTAGGTTCTTGTTTTGTACATTAGCAGCTGCAAATAAGTGACTTAGTATGTTTAGTTTTTGTATTTCATTCGATATGATAAAGTTTCCGTCGTCATCTTTTTGTAGTGAATTAGGATTTATTTTTGGTTCTTGGATTAGTTGGACTTTATTATTAAATATTATTAAATTTAGTAGTCAAATTATCCCGTTGTCTTTTTAGTAAAAGTACTATTTAGTTGTGGAAACATTTGTGCTGAATTGTAGGGGACTTTTTAAATTTTATTTTCCCGAAACGTATTTACGGATTTTTGAAATTCTTGTTTAATTTTAATTTTTATTTGTTTAAGCTGATTTTTTGTATTATTGATAATATAATTTGCTTGAATAGATGGGTTTCTATATTCATTGTTTAATATATTTAGTACTGAGCTTTTATTTTATATAGATCCTTGATTTCTTTATTTAAATATAATTCTGTAGAATTGTAATCTGAAAACGTGGGGATTTTATTTACCATTGCAGATTTAATTACTTCGGTCATTTTTAGTAAATATTCGTCTATTTCTTGATTAGATAAATTTTTATTGATAGGTATGATGGTAGTCCAGTTATTGTTTATATCGTCCTTAAATTCAATCCAATTTGTTTTGCTGTAATTTAGAGGATAAACTGGTGTAGTAAATAACACATGGTCTTCTTTTTGTGGTAATGAGAATATTAAAGTTATTCCTCTGTAATCGCTATCAATATTTATCGTTGGAAAAGAGTTATATGAATTTAGATATTTAATATTAATTCTACTATCACTGAGACTAATGTCTATATTATATGCATTATTTCTAGCGTATGATGGAATGTCTGACTGTCTTAGTTCAACTTTATACTTTAAACTATTGTTTTTAACCCAATTACTTAATGTTAAACCTCTACCAGTATAATAAGTATTTTTCCAGTCTTGATGTTTGGCATTTAAATCTCCGGCTAGTATATTATAAATAAATTATTAACGCTTTGTAGTTTAATTTTTATGATAACTGTTTCTAATATATTTAACTAATATATGTAAAGTTTGAGCTAATTTTATTTGTTCATACGCAATAATTTTTTGTACTTGAATGGCTACTCCACCACCATTTGAGCTATTTCTGTCATTTCTTAATAAATCATAATCTTTGAATTTGGGTTTGTGCTGATTTTTGAGTTTAGTTTCATTTAACAAGACTAATTTCGGGTTTTCGTTTTTTATTAGATTTAATAAAATGTGTCGTCTTTTATTCGTAGCTATTGAATTTATGTTAACTGATATTAAATTTAACACGTTATTATTCATATTGGTTTATTTGTGAGTTTTCTTCCATTTTTTCATCATCATTTTCGAAACACATTGCCTACAATTCTGATATTTTATTTGTATTGTTATTTATGAGATTTTCTAATCTGTTTAAATGTGGCTGTAAGTAGTTTTTAAGTCCTGTGAGTAAATTTTGAGACATCATTTTGAAAGTATTTTTATTATTATTTAGGGGTTGTTGATTTATGGGCTGAGAGGGAGTTTGGCTTTGTGTCATTACATTAGTAATAATAGGTTGAAGTAGCATTTTTCTATCGTGTCTTCCTAATCTTTCATTTACTACTGTGGCATACGGTACGTTATTTACATGATTCAAGCTATTTTCTGTGAGAAAGCTAATTTTTGTATTTGTTCTCTGTTGAATTTATTTTTTTAAATCTAATTTTGAAATCTTGGACAGCCTTTATAAGAAGCTGGGTGACCATAACTTTGGCACCTGACACGGTACAGTTTACTTTGTTCGATTTTTTGGTCTTTTAAAATCTGACAGTTGTTTGGTTTATGCTTTTCTGCACACTTTATACGCCTCCACTCTAAATTACAATTTTTTGCTGTATGTCCCGACCTTTGACATCTTGCGCATATTATTGGGTCTGTTTTTCTTATTCTTTCCCAAAATATTACTTGATATAATAATAACTTTACTTTTGTTGACATATTAATATCGCTGTCCAGTGACAACTGTACTACAAAAAAGGGGATTTTTTTATTTTCTTTTACTGAATTGGTTATTGAAAAATTGGTTACTTTTAAAATACTAACATTATCAAGTTAAAGTTCCTTTAATTCAGTTTCAACTTCGGCTGGTGAAAAATTTGAATCAAGCCCTTTTAAAATTATTGACTGTGGTTTAATTGCTTTGGAAGTATAACTAAAATACTTGATCGTTCTTGCTTTAAGTGTTTCGATTAAATTGTTATAGTCTATCAATTGTTCTAATTGTACATAATGTTTATTATCATTAATTCGTTGTATCTTAAATTTAGTAATACTTAACGTCTCATTTACTAATCTATAAGTCACTTGTTGCTGCGTTTCTGCGATAATCGGCGGTTTATTCAAAGAGGTTTTATCCTTTATATTTACTGCAGGGCTCTGCGTGGCTTTTCGGCTCTGGGTGGCTGTTTGGCTCTTTTTATACATATCTTTTTAATTTTTTGTTCTCTTTTATATTCATACAATAAAAGAGATATTTATCAGAAACATGTAAAGAACTAACCCGATTCCTACCTTACCTTCAAATTCATACCACGCATCTCTTTAGTTAAAGTTTCAAAGGTTTTTATTAGTTATTGTAGGAGAAAAGTGGATTAAAAATACATAAGGTATAGTTAAATATTTTTATATTTTTTAATTTATTTTTCTCAAACAGTTAACAATAAAATTTCATGAAAATTTAAAGAAAATTTAATTTTCCAATTAATTTAAGAAATAAAAACTACTTATTTAAGAGTACGCCAGTTACCGAGAGCAGATTCCTACTGTCTCATGCATATTTTTTGTTATTTATTCATTTATTCGTTTTCGCCATGAAAACGGCGTTTTGAGAGTTCACTAGAGTCCACTCTAATTGTTCCCTGTAGTGGGTGATGTGCTCATCCCTCCTAACACCTGAAATATATCACACACACGAGTTTTGCAGTATTTGCAGTCTGCTACGCAGTTCAAGAGATGCGTCCAGGTACACTACAGAGCAGTAGTCAAGGTGTGGAGAGAGAGAGAGAGAAAGAGAGAGAGAGAGAGAGAGACAGAGCGAGAGAGAGAGAGCATGAGAGAGCATTCACGTCTCTACTATTTACATACTCTACTCTCCACGTACTTTTTGATTAAAAAAAGAAAAATGTGTTATCTCAAATATAGAATCAGAGAAAAAAATAGGATTTCTAATTCAAATTATTTGTAGCTTTCGTAGATTTGAGATATGCTGTATTAAAGGGGTTAACTTAGTAATTAAAGCAAATATTCACGAAACTTTTTTTTTAACTTTAATAAATTGTATTTAAACAAACATTATCCTATGTTGAAGTACATGTCTTAAAGTACTTATATTAATTTTTGTCATGACAAATCATTTAAAAATAATGGGTTGACCACGAAAGTCCCAAAACGTGTTTCATATGCGGTGAACACTATAACTCCGGAATGGCACATTTGAAATGAAAAATTAGAAAATATTCTGTTAGTATATAATAATAAGCTGTACCTAAACACAGGAATTAGCAAAATTTTGATAATAAATATTGCTATTTCTCTAAGCAGTCAAGTAGGCAGATAAGTCTACTTTTAAAACACACTAATACTAGCAAGCAAAACTCGCTAATGCGAGCAGAGCACGAGGGAGTTGACTCGAGTTTAGATACATCAAACACGCATAACTTTCTAAATAATGCTCCGATTCTTATGAAATTAAGTGTAGATATTCTTGAGATAATAAACTTTGAGAAAATGTAATAAAAAATAATCGATTTTTTTCTACGGAATTACTAGGTATAACCCCTTAATCCTATTTTAATCTGGTAGTACCAATATGACACACTTAATTTATAAATATGTTTATAGCACTGTGTGACCTAAGTCCGCACTTATGTTACTCCTATCCGTGAAATAAGTAGTCCATTAACGACAATCGGTTGCTTAGGGCACGGATTGGCGTGACAGCGGACTTAGGGCAGGCAGTGCTTTAAAATCGTATATGATACGTGTATCATAAGTCGTCCTTTATAGCACGGCTTTTAGCGTCCTCACTACGCTCGGGCACTAATAAACGCCGTGCTGTAAAGGATTACTTAGGTCATACGTATCGTAATGAACTATTTTAAGTAGATAAATGGATTATACGTTAATTTACTAAAAATACTTCAGATAAGAAATCAAGTGAGAAAATATGTTAAATTTTCTTTCTTTTTCTTATTTAGCAGTTGAAGGTTCCTGATTTTTTTCTGTAGTGATCCTTTCATTTACATATCCCATTATACTCATATTATGTCATGAAACCATCGTCTAATTGTTTCAATTAAATTTTTTCGATTAAAACAAAATTACGTGATGAGAGAAGATATTTTAACACTTTCTTTATTTTTTATATTTCTTTTATTAATTTACTTAAACCGCCATATTCCTGTGACGAATTCTGGATATAAAGTAAATGTGATGTGCTGCTAATAATCAGCGAATACCCTTCGAAATTCGAATTCATACTGATCGACTTATTGCCATGCGCCAAGACTGACCCTCTGTTGTTGATAATAACTCTGCGTAGAAATCAACCAAGTACAGACAAACATCTTTATTCTTTTCGCGCAACGGAGATCACATTCGCAAACTTTCTTACTACTTTAGTTTTTATTTTGAATACCTAAACGCTAAATTATTCCATTATAGTATAATGAAATTTACTTAATTCTTTATTGCTCATTTTTAACAATAAACTCTATTTCTGTCCGTAATACATATGATTCAATACTTTAGTTAAAACTCTTTGATATCATTAACAATCATCTTTTTCATATTATAAATAATGTATATAAATATTAATATCTACTTCGTGCAATTGATATTGACAGTGCTAATCTTTGTAATTATGGCATAGCGCGCTTGAGGTGCCTACTGTAATAGAAAAAAATGTATGTTCAAGACCAAGTCGATTGGTGAAATACAAGTAGTTTTTTATCTGTTCCGAGAATTGAAAAAAAGCAGAATTTAAATAAATGCTTTGGTTAGACTACGTAAGCTTTTAATTCTAAATGTTCCCAATCGAAGGCCAACAACATGTGTAGAAGAAAAAAATATAATATTATTATTACACAATGTATATAATATTGCCCACTAGACGTTCGAAGCCACCCCTCACCCCAGTTATTGTAGAATGCTGAAATAAAGAATAATGGTGATATCGAATATGCACAAAGCGCATGAGATACTGCGTTTTGTGGTGAGTAAAGTACCAGGTACAGTTCAATTAAAATAATTATTTGTATGTTTTTCTTTTTTTTTTACTTATGAACATAATGCGTTCGTTGGGACACGTAAGCTTTGCATTCTAAATATTGCCGATCGAAGTCTAATAACTTGTGTAGGAAAAAATATAATATATATTTGTATACGCATAATGTACATAATATTCCCGTCTTTACGTTCAAGGCCTCCCCTCACCCCTGTAATTGTCGAGCTCTGAAACAAAGAATCACAATGATATCGAATATGCACATACCGCATGAGATACTGCGTTTTGCGGTAAGTGAAGCACACTATACAATGTAATTATAATAATTATTTGCATATTTTTCTTTGTTTCTCTTATGAACATAATTCTAAATGTTTCTAATCGAATAGAAAAATAATGTAATTGTTACACGTTGTATGTAATAATTGCAGTCTTTACGTTTGAAGAACCAGCCATCCCTCACTCTAGTAATTATAGGGGACTGATACAAAAGAATCGTGACGATATCGAATATGTACAAAGCGCATGGGACACTGCTTTTTCATGGTAACTAAATGAAGCACTTACGATATAGTAGTATTTATGATAATAATATACTATATTTTTCATTGTTTTTCTTACATTGAAGTAAATATCTTTCATAGCAAGATTTATAGCAGATACTTTACAATCATAACGAATTTAGCAGCTGTTCTATTTTTTGTAGTTTATTATTTTGAGTTAATAGTATTCAACAGTCCATCTACGTTGCAATCGTTGAACTGTATTGAAGAATATGGCAATACAGGAGTTTAAAAGCATTTCGTACGCAGATGATGCATTGAACAACGAATAATATGTTTATTGGGAATTTTAAATCAATAAATAATAAATAAAATATTAAAATAAAATAAAACGTCACTTCAAATAAAATTTAAAAAAAAACAAGGTATACGTTTAGTGAGAAAGTCAGAATGCATGTATTACAAACATACTCAACAAATTTTTAGTAACTGATAGAATTAACCCCCCTGCGTACTAGTTTTCCTGACCTAAGTGATATCCAAATGCACAAGTTTTTCTACAACAGATCAAACAAAACTAAATTACTATCTAGGGGTTTTTGGGGTCGCCGATTAAGAATCCGTTATCATAATTTTAAGATTCAATATGGCGGAAGAGTCGACGTTTTCTTAGGAAATCAAAGAATATTTCTCTCGGATTAACTTGAAAATATCTACTCGAAGGTTTTTGGGGTCACTGATTGCGAATCAGCTATCAACATTTCAAAATTAGAATGGCGGATCCAATATGACGGAAGATTCGACGTTTTCTTAGGAAATCAAGAAATATTTCTCTCGGATGAGACTGAAAATACCTACTCAGGGGTTTTTGGGGTCGCTGATTATGAATCCGTTATCATAATTTTAAAATTCAAAATGGTGGATTCAATATGGCAGAAGAGTCCACGTTTTCTTAGGAAAGTAAGAAATATTTCTCTCGGATCAGCTTGAAAATATCTACTCGGGGGTTTTTCGGGATTTTGGGGTCGCTGATTACGAATCCGTTATAATAATTTTAAAACTAAAATGGCGGATTCAATATGGTGGCTTTGAGTACAATATTTGTGTGTAATAGTTATAATTTATAATATTTTGTCTTGATAATCAATGTTAAAATGTAAGTTATTAATAAGTATATACAGCACACATATTTTCAGAATGATTACTTTTAAACATAAAAAGTTACCTCGACTAGTAAAAGAAAATTCTTTTTTTGGGTTTAATCTAGGCCTGCCCCCTTAAATTATCAATCTCTCATTTTTATTGTATTTACGTTCTTTGCTTGTAACTTTGTTACTTTTTGAGCATGTGCTTTGTGTTTCTTAAATTTAACTTTACAGTACTGATTTGGGATGAATCGATGGGAAAATAATTGTTAAAACATTATCGTTTTGAAGCATGTATTTAATATATATAGGCCGACTGTCCTACACAGCGACGGGAATATTGAGTTCCTCAACGCAACTTGCGCATCAGCAATATATGAGGATTTTTCTCACCTCCTTTTGACGTAGTCGAGGCTGACTACAAGACGACAGCAATATCCAAATCTTCAACTCAGTGTGCATCATAGCTTCTGGTTGTGCCTGGACTGCTATATTGGCAACGTATAGACTTCACAGAGGTTCCGTATTTTAATATAACCACAGTTAAGTTATACTTTTAAATTTTGACTATAATAAAGTAATATATTAGAAGAGAAACTGTCAAAGATTACCTTAAAAGAATTACATTACAAAATAGTTTATTATTTTGTTTTGTAGAATTTTTAGAATTTTTTAAAACTAAAATAAATAAGAGATACAATAATTAGAACTAATAACATTATAAAATTATGTTCTTCAATATCTTTTAGCAATTTTGTATACGATAGTATACATTTGTTGAATAAATTTTTATTATTTGCAAAACTATTTCACAGATTTATTTGTTGTACATAGATATATTAAAAAAAATTGCAACTTTTTTAAGTGTTGTACACCGATTTGCATGGAAATGTAGGTATGTGTCTGTAATTTCACTTGAATATTCTTGATAGGGTCGAAAACCGATTAAAATCAATTAATGTTGATTCATTTAGCATTGAAACTGATTAGAAGAACTAAGACGCATACATTTAAATCATATTTACCTTATGTTATATTTATTATATTATAAAATTATATTATAATATTATAAAATGATTAAAATAGTTGCATCGATTAAAAATGATTATTAGCATCACGTGAATCTGGATTCTTGGTCCGATGTTCACCTTCGTTTTAGTTGCTAAGTTATTAATATCACTTTACATAACAAGATTTCAATCGAGAGAAACAAGCTGTGTAATAGCATGTTGATCTCTATAAACATTGGTAAAAGTTTCATATTTGTAGATACCTTCGTGAATCCTGGCCACGTGCCAATAATTTTCAAACTTATTTGATGATGTACAAGAAAATTATCGCTTTGCTTTGTTATATATTTTCTACGATATTCAAATTAATTGCGAGATTTAGATCTGATAGTAATAGTTTTAAATGTATTCTACAAATAAATATCTTGGAACTTAACAAATTATTTTTATTGTACATCTGTGAACACGATAAATCCTACAAATGAATGTGAAAACGAATAATACTCGCTATCTTTTCTCAATTTAAGTTATTATTTGTAGTATATATACTTATTTATTCACAACGGACAATCAATATGTATGCATAAATCGAAAGTACAAAGCGTAGTATTATTATTTTATGTGAGCTTTATATACAGTTGATGACATATAATAGTTGTCCGTTATTTGCATACTGAAGAGAATCGCAACTCAAGTTCATTCTTTTTTTCAGTATCTCTACTCACGTCGTGGAAGCTCATGAAAGATTTTTCTTATAACATTTCAATATTACTGTATATTCATTGCACAACTTCAATCAGAACCATTGATACAATTTTACTAAATTTTAAAATTTAATTAGAGAAAAAATAATTGTATAATTAAATAATAATTTTGTAAATCATAAATCGACTGAATCATGGTAATGTTACACAGGTAAATAAATATGTTTATTATACACATACATGCAAATAATCGATCAAATTTTAAAGCTAATTGAAAACTTTTAAGAACTTGTCTTAATAGAAATAAAAAAATTGAAATATTAAAAAGAAACTTTGTGAAACTTTTATTTTTATTATTTAGCTAATAGTTTATTCTAAACTGACAGAGCTTGGACCAATTTTTTCGGTGCTCAATTTCAACAAGAAATTCTGAATTAACTCCTCTTTGAAAAAGCATTCTGATAAAGTATATTATGAAAAACTATTTTATTTGTATAATAAATTAAATATCTTTTGCATATAAGTTAATATATTTTAATTGATAATAATAAAGTTGGTAATACTATGATAGGTCAAAATTTATCGCGTGATACCCAAAAAATAAACGATCAAAAATTTTATGAAAAAGAAAATATAAAACTCTTAAAATTTAAAAAAGATTAAAACAAAAACGTTTCGATGAATTTTGAAAATTCTTATTGATTTAAAATCTTCATCAAAAAACGAAAAAAATTAGCTTTTATTGATAAAAAATGACTGTGTAATACATACCCGATAAATAAGCATTTAATTTTTTTTTAATAAAACAATATAACCCGAATATCTCGAAAAATAAAAGTCCTCATGATCTGGATAAAGAACTTAGCCAAGAGATAGTAAAAGCTGCGTTTTTGGACATTTTCAGAACGAATACTCCCATTTTATTTAAGTTATCACTTCCCAGAGTAAATCTATTTTTTTACAGAATGATTTTTTTTCTCGAACAGAGAAAAATAAAATAGCTCAAAAAATTTACTGAATATTGTACTGCATGTTATTGATCATCGCAAATTTTTTCAATAAATTTTCATCATACATTTTAAGTATAAAAAGTTAGGTAGTAAAGTATGTTATAATTCTTTCATATTGCAGTATAAGATTGTTTTATAGTTATAAGCTAAACCCTGTTAAAATTATAGGAGGCTTTATCAAAATTTATTAAAATTTTAGGTGGCCATCAGGAGATTTACCACATTTGTTTATAAGATAATAATGATCAAAGTTTATGTATTTACACAGAAATAGTAGGAAACCACCAAAATTAATGCTTTCCGATCGACTTTTTAATATTTACAAGAAGAATATGTTTACAAAAAACATTAAAAATTAAAATACATGTATTCTTCATATGATTTACCGTTTAGAATCCAGCTTACCGTATTACTTTCAATCTAGTACTCTAAGCGGTACAATTCCTGGAATAGACACGAATGGCGGTACTTGCGGAATAAAAACACGCGTTAACGCCCACCGATGCGTCCGTAACAAAAATACGTCTAGAAAATTTTCTATTAAAAATCATGATCTAAAATTTAGCATACACCTTCTATAGATCTTTTATAATATATCTACAACTGAAACTTTTAGTTTTTCGAAAATTTGCAACAGATTTTTATCGATGAGCGGAAAAAATTCGCGGAATTAAAATAATATTTTATCTTTCTATTTTTTATTCTTTTACATAATGTATTTCAAATTTTTTAGCTATGCCGTGCGAAATTAGATATCTTGAATGATATTGTGTCAAATTTTCAAAACGTTTTATCGACGTGTTTTCGAGTAATGGTGAGTTGAAGTCCGCGGAATATTGCGCTATTCGTCTTAGAGGCGTGGGTCTAATATTTTTAGACGTGGGCAGTAGTTACTACATTTTCATGCACAACACTCTCACAGCATTCAGGATTTAAAATTTCCCCTCGCACCGCACTCCCCCTGCGGCCGGTCACTAACCTCCTTAAGTTTCACTGTGTATATGCAGAGTAATGCTGATCCACGTCCCCCCCCACACACACACACACACACACACAGATACACACACACACACACACGCAGACGCACACGCACACGCACACGCACACGCACACGCACACGCACACACACACACATACACACACATACGCACACACACACACATCCATACAGACATTTTCTAAAAATAGTGTATTTTGATTTCTTAAGTCGCAAAACGTGTTTCTAACATGTTTTTAGCAAAACTTTCTTTTTACTACCACAAAGCTTCCTCTTTGAGGAAGCACAAATCATATACACAAATATACCCGCTACGTTAACGTTTCCAAATGAATCTTATAATAACAAAAGTGAAAGAAAAAGAATTTTTAAGTGAATATTTGGTGCACGGGATTTTTTTAAAAATATATAATTTCAAATTCGAATTTAAAGCGGATTACAAAATGTTGTGAACCAAAACCACCAATAATATATAAAAAAAATTTTAAAAGATTCCTTTATATGTATGATCCAAACCCATAATAATTGAAACTATAACAAAGAAATTTCTTAATATACCAACGAAAAAGGATGAATGATATGGCAGATATCTTGAATTTATGTACCAATCGCAATGAGTCAGCAGTTTAAATGCTGTTGAAAATTATAAACTTTTAATTAATATTTATAAATTGTATAATTGCTCAATTTTCACGAAAAAGGCGTTTTGCGTATATGTCAACACTATTCTATAGAATACAAAAGAATTTCAGTGTATTTGAGATACCATGTCTCTTTCCTATTGGTAAGACAAAGTTTCAGCGAGATACAGACCAAACACCTGACACTCCCTTTGTGAGATGGAAATGAAACTTCTTTTACGCGGTACTGATAAAAGCAATTAAGGAACAATGACTAAGATGTACATTATATATACAATAGATTCTTCTGTGCACAATCCCTGTGATAGAGTTGAGATATTTTTCTTTATAATTATTATTTACTCATATTGTATTCTAATTGAATTTTAAAATGTATTTTTTTATAGTTATCATAGAGATTTTGTTACTATCAGATTTGAATCTTAGAATCGAATCGAGTTTTATGGAAAAAATAAAGGAAATGCAACGTGATATTTTTCTTGTACATCATCAAATATGTTTGAAAATTATTGGCGCATGGCCGGGATTCACAAATTTATCCGCATGTAATTTATTAATAGGATGTACATGTATTTTGTCAATCATTTGTTTGTGGAACATTTACTATGTTTATAATGATATTAACATGCTACTACACACGTTGATCTACTTAGTTGGCGTCTTGTCGTGTCCAGTAAAATTGATAACTTTGCAACTAAAACGAAGGTAAATACGTATTTTCTATTTGCTATTTACACTAATTATTTATAAATTTTAGTAATTGTTCTGTGTATTGCTTTATTTCTTATTTTTTAATATAGTGAACTAATATTCATAATAAATACTATGGTTGAGGATTGGCATGATAAAAGCAAACAGTCAAAATTTGGGATATTGGACTCCAACAATGCATATTCCAAATTTGTGTCAAATGTTACTGTTATGCTTTATAATTTAATGTTTTTGTCGTTCATCATTCAATCTCTGGTATCGTATTTGTACGATTCTATTGAAGATAGAATATTTATATTTCCAATTGAGGTTTCCGGCATAAACAACACTGACGTGAAGCAATCACCCTTTTACGAAATTATCTGCTTTGCAGAATTTATTATATTAATTTCTTGTTTTAATACTCACGCCCTGATAGAAGGATTACTTATAACCACGGTAATTAAGTAAAAGATAAACGATATTATTGATTTAATGTATTACACGAAAATGATGCTAGAGTAAAAGTGGCCCCCTTTTTGAAGTAAATATAGGTTTTTTGCTATCTTAAGTAGAAAGCTCTGTAACAATAAAAATGTAGGCATCTGAGAATTTAACAAATTTTGATGTTTTCAAGGATGCTGAATCAGAAAAAAATAGCTTTTTATGTATGTATGTATATCAACGGTCGCTCGGCAGCCAGAGAGGGTGTGGGATAGGTGTGGCAATGTTACATAATGAATGGCGGGATCACGGCTCGTAACATCAAGCATGCCATGGACACAGGCATTTATCATCAGGGGTTTTTTTTAGTGAGTCGGACTCGAAAAGATTGAATGATGCATGTATTGGAAGTGCCACTGGTAAGCCTTTCGGGTGAGTGCGTAAGCACTGAAAGCTCGGAGGGCTGGGTGGTTGCCCGGACCAACCTCACACATGGGAGCGCAACACAACAAAAGCACACGCGCTATTATAGTGCTGGAGAAGCAATTTTTTCTCTTCTCTCGAATCCCCTGCATGTTTGTCCTTAAAAAAAGTATGTATGTATGTGTGTATGTGTGTATATGCGTGTGTAGGTATGTGAGTGTATGTATATGTATGCGTGTGTATGTGTGTGAGTGTATGTATATGTGTGCGTGTGTATGTATGTAGGTATGTATGTAGGTACGTATGTATGTATGTGTATGGATGTATACATGTGTGTATGGATGTATGTATGTATGTATGTATGTATGTATGTGCGTGTGTGTGTATATATGTATGTATGTATGTACATATGTAGGTATGCATGTGTGTATGGATGTATGTACGTATGTACGTATGTATGTATGTAAATATTCATAATAAACACGTACACACATACACTCATAGGTGGACAAATTTTAAAATTAGTGCATATACACTTACGATGTCATATAACACGTTAGAAATTTATAAATATATATTTAACAAAAAATGCTTACTGCAATGAGAAAACTAAAGGATTAAAATTACTGTACTTTTTTAACCTTTAGGTACGTCATAGTTGGGCGTTTTTTATTCCAAGTTAAGCTAGATATTACTTGGTACTAAGCAATCTTTTGTGCGACATTTTTTCCAAGTATTTTATGTTTAACTGTATACAGGTATTTCATGCATGCTCTAAAGTTGATACAGTACAACACGAAATATTGAGATTTTCAAATGTCTGTCGATCAAAAAAAAGCAACAATAGACCGTCATTGATGAATGTAAAACGTTTAATACGATCACATGAAAAATGTATAGAGTTTTCTGAAAGCTTGCAGGATTTGTTTTTACACATTGCGTTTGCTCATGTGTTTTTGTTCACAATATTGCAGGTTTTTTGTGGATCTGCACTTCTTGATGCAAGTAGTATCATTACATATTCACAGCTGCTATATATTCCGCGAAAAATGACTTAGTTATTTCAATTTTCAGACAATAGAAAAAGGAGATTCATTATTAATTACACTTCACTATGCAATACTGACTCCGGTACTTATATTTACATGTGGATATTATTGTATTGCTGGCGAACATTTGACGAATCAGGTTGGTTTTTAAAAAAGCTATATTTTTTAAATGATTTAATGAATGATGGGATATTAATATTATTTTTAGAGTGATGCTATTTTTTATGAACTGTACAATTGTTACTGGTATGATTTTCAAATTCGTGAACAAAATGTGATCAAATTCATGTTACTGAACACTCAAAGACCAGTATGTTTGAAATTTGGCTACTTCAATAATCTGTCTCTTGCATACTTAACTCGAGTAAAACATATTTTTTCTTTTTGTAAACATAATTTTCTATTTTATTAATAATTTTAACGTGATTTATTGCTTTGTATAGATAATTAAGATGTCATTTTCTTATCTTTCATTAGTTCGAGCGGTGAGTTGAAAATTTATTCAGACTGGCACCTAAGGTGCGCTATGTGCGCCACACTTTCAAACATCAGCAATGTCAATATCAATTACACGAAGTGGATATAAATATCATTTTAGGACGTGGAATCATGTACATGCATTATTTATAACATGGAAAAAATGATTTTTAATGATATCATAAAGTTTTAACTAAAGAATTAAATCATATGCTTACATACAAATAATTAGATGATGGTTTTATGACAATATGAGAATAATCGGATACTTAAATGAAAGGGTCAAAGCATATTTAATAAATCAAGTTGGAATTATCATTTATCTACTTAGAAACATATATGGGTGATTGTCAGTAAAACAGTATTTTTTTTCCAAATTCTCGGACCAACCTAAAAATCTTCTTTTGCATTTAATATCGGTTTCAAATTTGTAGTTGTTGTAAAATGAGATATTATTTTCCTTGCAAACGATTGGTAGGTCACCAAAATCTTTTTATGTGTATTTTGTATAGTGTTTACCGGACTAAACAACGGTAATATCTATCTGCTAGAAAAATGCCTGCAATTTTATTTTAGTATAATAAAAATAATTTTCCGCATAGTATGTATATATACATAGGTTATTACACCATAATGCCACGTAACAAAATGATTACAAATGTAACTTACCTATAATTTTGATGGCCACGGTAATTATATCACGTATATTTTTAGTTTTTGGAATTTTAAATCAAATAACCTAATAACTAACTATCAATACTGCAACCAAATACTGGCTCGATCGTTTATGTACTTTTTTGAAGTTACAACTGAAAAATCTCATGATTAGATGGTTCTACTAAGCTACCCTACTTATTGTAGAACGCTAAAACTTGAAAAATTGGCGATAACATTCGGAACACTCGTGCAGACAGAAAAGTTAAAAAAAAATTCTGAAAAAATTAGATTATATTGTACATACAATGCATTTCAAAATCTAATAGGCTAGATATAATTAAATCATAAATGTTGTGTTTAATAAATTCAAAATTATCTTAATTGTTCGATGGCGACAGGCCACGGTAATTACTTTTAGGCTATATATATATTAAAAGTACATGCGATATATATATCGCATGTACTTTTAATGTATAGCATATTTATTTAAGTATTGTGTTCCAGAAGTTCAAATACATTATTTTAAAGAACTTTAATAGTTGATTAGACCGTCACAATATTTCGTATATACTTAGGGTACTGCAGGCCATACTAAAAATACCGTTTTTTTGACAATCATCCATGTATAAACGAAGTGTGTCATATTGGTACTGCCAAATTATTACATCATTAATATGCCCCAAATCTACAAAAGTTACAAACAATTTAAATCAGAAATCCTACGATTTTTAATGTCAAAACGTGATTACTCA
Organism: Gastracanthus pulcherrimus; assembly: GCA_949152435.1. Classification (NCBI taxonomy): domain Eukaryota; kingdom Metazoa; phylum Arthropoda; class Insecta; order Hymenoptera; family Pteromalidae; genus Gastracanthus; species Gastracanthus pulcherrimus. The sequence continues at coordinate 177,639,119 of OX424576.1, forward strand.
ATTACTTGTTTTATCTCTGATTCTTTCTTTGAGATAACACGTGTTTAACGGTAGCATGCGTGGCTAATGTAGTGCATGAGTACTGGGGATGTTTGGCAGCATGGTCGATGTGTATATATATATAAGAACAAAATAATTAATGTGTTTCTTTTCATGTTTTCCCTTTTACTCTGTCTCTCTCACTCGGTCTCTCTCTCTCTCCCACTCTATCTTTCTCTCTCACTCTGTTTCTCTCTCTCACTATGTCTCTTTAATTTTCTCTAATACTCTACACTAACTTCCTGACTCTCTAACACTCTGATATTCTTACACACTCTCAGTCGATCACTAACACACGAACTCACTCCCTCACTCTCGTACTCATTCCTACATTCACTCGATAACTAACTCACTGGTGTATTGTCCCACTGACTCACTCACTTACTCTCGCACACACTTACTTACAAACTGACTTAATAACTTATGCACTGACTCATTTACTCACTAACGCACTAACTATTACATTTACTCTCGCACTCGGACACGTTTAATTCACTAAACCTATACTCAAGTTTCAAGGGATGGTTTTTAGGGAAGGTGTGGATCGGCTGTGAGCTGTAGCACGAGCAGTATCGGCATGAGCATCTGAGAATACCCTTCGCCTCAACGTAGGAAAGACTAACGCTACTATTTTTGGGTCTAAGTATAATGTTAATAAGATACAGAGTCTTAATCTTCCTTGCATAGAGGTGGAGGATAACGTTTTCATTCCCTTTGTCGATATTGCAACTAACCTTGATGTTGTTATGGATTCAAAATTAACGTGGAAACCGTATGTGGATGCAATTAGCTAAGAGGTTGATAGAGTCTTGTGTGTTCTCAGAGCTTTCAGATCCTGCACCACTGAGGCCTTGCGCGCGCAGCTGGCGGGTGCTCTTGTCATTCCCCATTTGATCTACTGTTCTTTATGTGTCTTGATGTATCAGGTGAACGTCAAACCCGGCTGCATAGATTGCAAAATTCTTGTGTGAGATACATATGTGGTGCTAGAAGGGACGAGCACATCAGTCCCTATAGGGGTAAGTTGGGCTGGTTGACCGTGGAGTCAAGAAGGGCGTAATTTGCGGCGGTACTGCTTTACAAAGCAGTCGTCATGAGACAGCCTCAGTACCTTGCTGCCCTCTTTAAGAAAAACCAATCGGACCTCATGTAAGGATCCAAGGGAAATTGCGATTCCAGAGTCTCGTACTGACACCGGCCTGAAGTCGTTCAGTGCCCAAGGTGCCCGCCTCTGGCATTCTCTACCGCGGAATATTCGACATCTGCTGTCACTAAATGCGTTCAAATTTGCGCTGCGCAGGCACATTCACCAGCAATACGAGGGTGTGCCTTGCGACAACGACTGATAACAATGTGATAATGTGATTATTTCAGTGTGACTTATGTAACGTTATGTATTATGTATTTATATTATGTAATTTCATTGATTTACTAACGCACTTACCCGTGCATTCACGCCCTCCATCACATATGCATTCACTCACTTAATATTTCTGGCACTTCATTAGCATTTAATAGAGATATGTTTTTTGAACAAAGTTTTTACGCAATTAAGCACTTATAACATTTATGATTTTAAGACCGAAAATTATTTGATATCTGTTTTTTTTCATTGGTTTTACTGTTTAATGAAGATGTTTTTTATATTTCTATAACTCGAAAATTATATGCTATAAATCAATAAAATTTTATCAAATATTATTTTCATATAGAACTGTGTTGGGATATATCTTAATAGTACATTATGCATCGAGGGAGTAAAGTGGGCAATGTACGCACTGTGTGACGTTGCCGACCGAGCGAAGCGAGGTCGGCATTTCACACAGTGCATGCTTGCCTACTGTACTCCAGAGGTGCGTATACTACTTTTCACCACACCCCCGTAAAGAAATGACTGTACGCATCTCAGCAGGCCGTAAAGTACCCCATGCTCTGCCTAGAAGTAAAGTGACTTGTGTACGCGCGACGCGCTGTTTTACCGCTCGAGACGCAGTCGAGAGCGGAAAAAGGCGCATCGCGCATGCGCAAGTCACTTTATTCCCTAGGCAGTCCATGCGGTACTGTACGGTCTGCTGAGAGGGCGTACAGTCAGCACTTTACGCGCAGTGTGGTGAAATAGTACATTATGCATCAAGGGAGTAAAGTGGGCAATGTACGCACTGTGTGACGTTGCCGACCTCGCTTCGCTCGGTCGGCATTTCACACAGTGCATGCTTGCCTACTGTACTCCAGAGGTGCGTATACTACTTTTCACCACACCCCCGTAAAGAAATGACTGTACGCATCTCAGCAGGCCGTACAGTACCCCATGCTCTGCCTAGAAGTAAAGTGACTTGTGTACGCGCGACGCGCTGTTTTACCGCTCGAGACGCAGTCGAGAGCGGAAAAAGGCGCATCGCGCATGCGCAAGTCACTTTATTCCCTAGGCAGTCCATGCGGTACTGTACGGCCTGCTGAGAGGGCGCACAGTCAGCACTTTACGCGCAGTGTGGTGAAATAGTACATTATGCATCAAGGGAGTAAAGTGGGCAATGTACGCACTGTGTGACGTTGCCGACCGAGCGAAGCGAGGTCGGCATTTCACACAGTGCATGCTTGCCTACTGTACTCCAGAGGTGCGTATACTACTTTTCACCACACCCCCGTAAAGAAATGACTGTACGCATCTCAGCAGGCCGTACAGTACCCCATGCTCTGCCTAGAAGTAAAGTGACTTGTGTACGCGCGACGCGCTGTTTTACCGCTCGAGACGCAGTCGAGAGCGGAAAAAGGCGCATCGCGCATGCGCAAGTCACTTTATTCCCTAGGCAGTCCATGCGGTACTGTACGGCCTGCTGAGAGGGCGTACAGTCAGCACTTTACGCGCAGTGTGGTGAAAAGTAATAAAAATATCTGCTTCATTAAAAAAAAAAAAATAAAAAAACGTTTTTTTTTGTACAATGATAACTTGAGTAATTATATCTCTCATCGCCGCTCACTGATGATATAGTGCTATACCGTCACGCACGCAAACCTAGATATGCACGTGCAACTCATAGAATACGTGTGATGTTACAATCATTCTTTTATAGAAGGATAGGAGAAAACATTTATTTTTAGATTGATGTAGTCTACCGTTACCAGCGATCTTATAATCTGTAATAAAAATATAATGAAAAGTTCTATTTTATTAATTACAATCTGTTTTTAATTTAAACTCATTGGACGATTTCAACAGCATTCCATTAGATGTTGCTTCCGTCGAGTTTACTTTTATAATTAATAAATGTAAACGTTTGCTTGTTTTTTAACATATCACACAATAAGTTTATTCTTTGACAAAGCATACAACACAATATTACAATACAATATACATATATACAATTAAACTTAAAGACTAAAATCAGTCTTGGATTCTCGCTCTCTCCTTGCCGCGTAATACTTGCCATGTAAAAAGAAAAAGCGCTGCCAATTCATTGGAACTTAACTTCCTTAAATTAAATAATTGAATCGTTGAAATTTTAAATTTATTCAAAAAATTATTTTTTCGAGTTTAACTCATGCTGGGCTCCGTGGTAATCTATACCGTAAATTTATAGTAATCTAATTTTTTTTTATTTTATCAAAATCAATGAATAATTACCCTTTTACAAATATAGTCGTATGACTTACAAGTTTGTGCAAAGTGACGCATAAGTATCAAATTAAAGTACAATATTACATTAGATACTTAATAAACGTGTAGTGCAGAATTAACGATAACATTTTTAAAACTATATAAAGAGCTTAATTTAGATAGATCAAAATAGTTTTCATTCCATGACCGTCGTAATCTATAGCTAGAGCTGTAGAACATAAAATTATGTGAACAATCTTTTTCGTTGAGTTGTTTTACATGATGAAGTTAATAATTACTAGCTTTAAGTTCGAAAATAATAGGTAAGATTTTACTACTAAGATCAGAATGTAAGTATTTATACATGAAAATAAAATCATAAAGATTATGTTTAGATTTTTCAGTGTGAATATTGAAACATCTTGAAACATGACTGTAGTCATGATCGAACTTATGCATTGATATGAAAACGGTAAGCTAACGCTGTTGAACTGCTTCAAGTTTACATATCGCATTAAGAAAAAACGGCGTCCAAATAATTGATGCATAATTTAAAATAGGCATAACTAAACTATTCTACAAATGGATTAAAGAAGACTGTTTGGTAAAAGCTTTATATTCATATAAATAAAACCTAAGGACTTAAAGGCTCTGGATGTGATCCATTCAATATGATATACAAAGTTATGTTTAGAGTCAAAGTAAACTCCAACCTTTTCAAACGAATTATTTAGTGTACAATAATGAAATAAAATATTACTACTTGCTTTTCTGGAAAAAGAAATGAATTTACATTTTTTTAGATTCAGATCAATACGATTAATATTCGACCAACTGACCAAAGAATTTAAGTCATTTTGTAAGTCTATACAATGGCTAACTGTTTTTATTTTATGAAAGAGTTTAGCATCGTCAGCATATAGTAGAATTTTACCAGTCTTCATGGACTGCAATTAATAAAAATTATAAACAATTGAGGGCCTATGTGAAAGCCCTGTGGTACCCCTGATGTACTATTAAACGGAGACGATACTATACCCTTAATTCTTACAAAGTTGACTCTATTATATAAATATGTTGAGAACCAAGATAAAAGCGTTCCCTTGATACCAAAATTGTACATCTTATTTAATAAGCGAGCGTGGTTCACCGAATCAAAAGCTTTACTATAATCAATATAAATCAAATCAACCTGTTCGTAATTCTTTATTACGTTAGTTATAAAATCATTATAAATTAGTAAGTTTGTAAGAGTTGATCTACCTCTAACAAATCCATGTTGTACATCAGTAATTTTAGAAAAAATAAAGTCCCCTAACTCATTAGCCACAAACGCATCTAGAATCTTCGCAAGGTAATTAATAATTGAGATAGGACGATAGTTTGTAATGTCTTGTCTAGATCCTTGTTTATGAATAGGGGTAATGAAAACTTTCTTCAAATTATTAAACATATACTTTAAAAGAAAAAACAATTAATTTATATAATTTTATGTAGTATATTATGCATTCACCTATATTCTTTCAGATTTGGAATTATTCTGTAAGAATTGTAGTATGATAGGACATTGGCTTCAAAACATTGATTTTACACGTTGTCACGCTAATGTTAATACCTTATTAATTCGATGAATTTTGTGGCGAGGTGATCTCGCTAGCCAAGCCATCTTGGTTATCCACTAATCTGGTAGTCCTTCAGTGTTTCGTATTAAAACCCTTGCTATTCTGTCTGAACATAAATGACATTAAGGGGATCCGAAAGTCAATTCCCTGAAATACCTACCGAACCATACATTATTTACTTTATAAACAAAATTACGCTTATTTAGCTAAATCCAAAACTCGCCAGCCCTTCGTTGAATAGTAATATACTTCTCTACAAAATTTTAGACGTAAAAATAGACGGAATGAAATGTTGATGAAATTTCATTCCAATAATTGTGTAGGGTGCCGTTGTTTTTACGTCTAAAACTTTGTAGAGAGGTATATTACTACTCATTGAAGGGCTGACGAGTTTTGGTTTTAGCTAAATAAGCGTAATTTTGTTTATAAAGTAAATAATGTATGGTTCGGTCGGTAATTTAGGGAATTGACTTTCGGACCCCCTTAATGTAATTTACGTATAGACAGAATAGCAAGGGTTTTAATACGGATAACTGAGGGACTACCAGATTAGTGGATAACCAAGATGACTTGGCTAGCAAGATCACGTCGAAAGCCGTGCTATAGTTGAGCAGTAAGAGTAAAGTAACAAGTCTTTTGTCAATTTATGTTCATATATTATCTTCAGTTAATAATAGTCGAAACATCATGTTAGTATTTTTAAATGTATATTATAGATAGTAGCTATTTTCTGCGCCAATCGGTCTATGCCTTGGCGATTTAATTTGATATCTGTCAATCTCTTTTTTCCCAGAAGGGTAAGTGTGGGTATTACTGCGGAGTTTTCGATTAGGTTAAGTTCACCATTGAAAGTATCGCACGTATGAACAAATATACATGTGATTATTTTTCTAGTTCAAATCTGACTGTTTCAAGAATCGATTTATAAGAAAATAAAAAACCACAACGTGTATTTTTTTAATAATTGCTTATTTAAAAACATTCCTTGTCGCTAGTTTATATTACTGCGGCAAGGCATGTATTACTGCTCGACGATTAATGTATATACAATTCACACGTCAGGATCCGCAGTAATATATCTATGCGCGCATATGCATACTGTGTACTACTGTGTTCAAATTACTATTACAGGCTTTTTTTCTTGCATAAATATACATATTATCCATAGTTAAGGGGAGGGGGAACTGTTGAAAATTGGTGTTCTAGTGACTTTTATTTTTTATCTTTGGATCTACAAAACATTATGCCAAACTCATGCGAGGAATTGTTTAAATCAAAGAAACATGTAAAAGAAGTTTTAACTAAAAATATTAAAAACTGTAGAAGATAGATTTTTAAAGAATGTTCTAAATACAAAAAATCATACGCTCAAAATTTATCTTCTACAGTTTTTAATATATTTAGTTGAAACTCTTTTAACTTGATTTTGAACAATTTCTCGCATCCGTTTGTCATAATGTATAGTATAGATCCAAAGATAAAAAACAAAACGGCTAAAACACCAATTATTAGTAGTGCTTCCTCTTAAAGCGATAGTAAATTTTATAAAGAAATAGGGGAGGGTGGGGCATCAGTGGCACCCTAACTTTTAACAAGGATTATATAAAAATGATAGACACTGACAACATTTGAAAAGCACAAAAAGTTAGGAAATTATATCAAGAATCGAAAGCGACAGTTGAATATGTGTTTTCTGTGACACATTAATTTATATAAATCGAAAAGTAAAGTAAGTCAAAACTGCTCTACGTGCCCCACTAGGGGGCAACTGTGGCACCCCGGTGGGGTACGTAGAGCACGGCTTTTCATGAGGTATTTTTACATTTATAATTTTAAGAAAATAATCAAATGAAAAATTAATAATATCAAAAGTACTGTGCATATATTTGATTGTATGATATGATTTGCAATGAAAAATAGCGAAATTCGATCTTACAGCGTTATAAACTTTTAAAGGTTAGGAGGCAAACAGCTGACGCGCCGCGCAACAGATTTCGTGTGCTATTCGTGCCCCACCTAGGTGCCCGTCGGGCCTCATTTTCAATGCTTTTTCCGACTATTAATCCACAATTACTGAGCACTGCAAGATAAAAAATCAAGCAAGGCCTGAAAGTTGGAAGTATAAACTATCAAATAGACTTTTTTTCAAACGGATCCATTCTTTTTTTGCGTTCTACCAGCCAAATGAAAAATTAAACCAACCTATTATTTCGGCTTTGAATTTCAAACTCATTTAATTAATTGGTTGGCTTTCTTTTTCTATATTATGATCAGAGACAAAAACTAGAAGTATTTCTCTTTAGATTTTCACAATTATTTGCTTAAAAATATTTATTAATCGTTTTAATATCGAGGTGCCAAACCAACCCGCCTGCCACGCCATGCCCCACCCTCCCCTACTTACTAAAAGTAGTACTCTTGTCGACTTTGTACAATTCGTAGTTACCAAGCGTCCACAGTAATACCCACACTTACCCTCTGCACACGCCTTCCCTCCCCTCACTCTTCCCACTATCTCTCGTTTTGCGTTCATCGTCGATCATGCGCACGCGTCCCTACAGCTGTTCACACAGCTTATGCCTCTGGTTAGTCTGGCTCTGGTGATCAAGCAGTGCGGCGGCCAGGATCGTAAAAAATATATACACATGCTTCCTTTCTTCTTGTCTTCTTTTTCGTTCCGCCCCGAGCGTTACTCGGTGAGACACTGTAGAAGATAAACGTGGAGGTGTTCGTAAAAGTTGCAAGATAGAAGTGATATAAGTGAGTTTCTAGAATGTTGCATTATACAGCATGCGAGGGAGAGAGTGAGTGAGAGAGAAAGTGAAATTACAGAATGTGTTTGACTTTTGTGGATTGGTGGGGAATGTGTCTTTTTGTTTGAATAGAAGAGGATATAAATCATATCTTTGAAAAATAAACTGCGATAACTCAACATTTTTTTAAAGCTTGAATTTATAGTGCAAAAATTAATTTGTAAGAAAATAAAAATGATACCGATACAGATCCAGTTTCTGATCAACTAACATACAAGTAATTCCTGATCGGGTACTGTTTTATATATTACTGTATCTACCTTAAACATCGGTAAAAATAGTTATTAAATAACTACAAGGTAATCATAACATTAAGTGTAGAAAGTCAATGCAAATAAAAAAAGATTGTTTCTAAACCGATTTTAGAAAAATGCAACATTTCCAGTTATCACAGTGTAATTCTAAAAATTACAAAATGGAGGAAATAATTTTTGTAATGAGAACGATAGTATCAGAATTGTGTCAATACAGTTTTAAGCCTCTTGATTCCAGAAGTGCAGCGGAATATACAGTGAAATTTATCGGATAGTAACATTGTGCAGGTGTTTGCGTGTACAAACGGCTGACTAGTAACTTACTATTTCTACTGATTTCCTGTTTAACGATGAAGCTGTATAATGACTATCATGTGTACGCGTAAAATGAATAAAACAATTTTTATACTAAGGGCCGCTCATCCTATTCTCGAATTATTATGGATACTATTGTTTAGATAACTTGAGTCCAATAATAGACACTTGTTTATTGCGACGCTTCATCAACTAATTTGTTGTTTTCTTCAATATTGCAGATTGCACGTCATTTAAAGTCATAATTATTGGGTGGCAGTTAGTGCTTGACTATTAGTTTTTAATCTCTTCTGTTTCTTCAAAACAATTGAATACTGTTATTCCCGGGAATAATCTTATCTTATATTTTAAGATAAGAAATCTCGTAATTACAATTCAATTAAATAATTGACTTCCAATTAGTACAGGTACAATTTCTGTCAAAGTATATAAAAAATAAAAATATGAAAATGATTAAAAACATTTAGTAAACAGTATAGTAAAACATTTTATCTTGCAAAGAATTTTTTCTTTTACCTTTGTAAGTAAATAAAAAGTGTATTCTTCAGAAGATATAATCTTCTTCGATGAATTTCCTCTGCATAATTCACTCCTCTCATAAATTGAAAAGCCCATAAAAATTCAAGAAAACTCTAGCTTCCGTCGAAATCAGACATCCTCAACCGCTATTAGTTATTCACCACCTAAAAAATGTAAAATGTAATCTCACTCTATATCATCATCGACTCAGCGAAACAAAAACCCGTTCCACAGGAACTTAGGAAGAAGAGGTGCCGAGTGTACTTTCACAGGGGTACGCTGATCTGGGAGACCGAGAGACCATCTTACAGTGAGTTTGACAGTTTATTCTCTTTATTTTACCGTTTTTATGGTGTTTAAGCTGAATGTCTCAACTTCTGCTCATTTAAGGTAATTCATGCGTCAATATATACCTAAAGTATAAAAATGTGTACGATGAATTGTTTTCATATTACAATATAGGAAACGATAAATTATAAAAGAAGGACACTTTAAATAAAAAAAGTCATTTTTTAAATAAAATTTCAATATTGCAAAAGTATAAATATCATCGACTAGAGAGAGATTTGACAAGACACTGGAGACTTTTTTACTTTCTATCCGATTTTTATTCTGACGGTCTCAGTTTGTTTGTCGAAAGATTTCAGGATGACTTAGCGAAATAAAAATTGGGAAAAACCGATGAACCTGCAAAGTTACAGCCAATAGTTTATACTTGCACACCTACAAATTTACAAAATCACAAGTATTGACTTATAAATAGTTGGCTGTAACTTAGCTATCGATTTATCGATTCGAATTAAAATCAGATAGAAATTTAAACTTTTGCAATATGGAAATTTGGTTTAAAAGATTTATTTTCGTCACTTGAATAACATATTATTATAATGGGGGTGCAGGTAATGTGGCCACCTTAAGGGATTTTCGATTTCCAGTATATATATATATATATATATATATATATATATATATATATATATATATATATATATATATATATATAAATCGGGTTTTCGGACTTCGGAAACTATTGAGACATGTTATTTGAACCTTTAACTCTAATACCTCACTAGTTTTTTGCAAAAAAATTACTTTCTGGATTATAATTAAAGAAGTTCTACGTAGTTAAAAATTGGCCACTTTACCAACGGTGTTGGTAGAATGGCCACCTATCAGCTATTGTGGTAAAGTAGTATAGTAAGTACTTCAAAATGTCAAAACTAATAGTCAAGCATTGGTGTCAATATTTTATGATTAGCAGGCCTAGGAATTTTGAAGAAGCAATCGCCATTTTTATCGGTGTCGATTGTCATTTGCCTTGCAGTGCATTCGTATGGCCACTTTACCTACCGATAAACGTCAACGAAAGTTGCAATTTTCGCATCGAAAATAAACTCTACACCAACAACTGGCACATTACATGCACCCACCTTATAAATTTTTATATTTTGGGTAATTATTGACGTATGAATCACCTTAAGGGTTGTCGTGCGCTCGAAAATGTAAGAAAAAGTTATTCTGATACTTATAGAAACAAAAAATTGATAACTTCTTTAACAGTGAAATAATGAAATGGTAAGCGATCAAATATATAACATAAAATTAAAAAATTTAAGTTTACATGCAACTTTGTTGGGGTGATCCAATGAGCTGCCAAAGGAGCCTTATATTTTATTTTTTTTATAAATTCGTAAAAAGGCAAAGAAATCATTTTCTGAACCGTTTAAAATGGTTGAAAGTGGGGTTCGGTAGAATTTTTAATAAATTGCCGTTTATTGGCTACCTTAGGAAATTCAGTAAATCATAACAGGAGTTACGAGACACCTCAAGAGCTAAAAGGGGTGAAAAAGAGCTAATGTACATAGCTAATATATCATTACATATATCTTCATATAGAAAATTTGCAACCATTTTTTTACATACAATTTACCCATTTGCACGTACATACGTACATGTACACATATACACACGCAAACACGCAGACCGATACACACACAGACACACACACACACACATACATACATACACGCACACGCACACGCACACACACACACACACATACAGACTCATATAGCTACGAACATATACTCACACGTACATAGGCATAGCCAAACAAACAGGTTTTGATAAAGACACTCTCGTACACTTATAAAGTCCTAAACTGAGATACAGATGCGGATACTCATACACATATTCGCACACATGTATATGACAATTATGGAACGTTACAAATTCAAATGTTCGAGAAAATAGAATTTAAAAATACAGCTTTGAAGTGTCACTTTAAGGAGGTTCGTTTTGTAAATATAGTGCACAAAACAAAAAATCATATGAGAGTTTATAAAGGTCCTATGATAAAACTAATGAAATGTACTTAATAATAGTCTACAACTACATGAAAAAAAAAATTGTTCCAAAATAATCGTGATGTCATAAGTGTCAATATTGTTCATTTAAAAAATATTTAGTTAAACCCCAATTATTGTTATTATTTTTTAATCAATTTGAATGTTCCGGGAGTTATTATTGTCTTTAAACATTTATCTACAAAGCTAATGAAATAAATTTATAAAATAATATATCTTTGATAAAAGACCGCAAATTCTTTATAAAATTTTACGCGATTACTTATAAATAATTAGCTTTTTCTTATTACAGATATATTATTTTATAAATTATTTTCGTTACATTTATAGATAAATGTTTAAAGAAAAGAATAACCCCCGAAATATTACATTTTATTAAAAAATACAGAAATATAATTGGGGTTTAAATAAATATTTTTTAATTTGACAATATTTATATTTGACAAGTTATGGCATAGGACCTTCATAAACTCATGTATAATATAATTTTTCTGTCTTATGTTCTATATCTAGCGAAAGACCCTCCTTAACACTCAATTATCCAGTATACCATTACCTCCCAGTAAAGAAAGTAAAACTAATGAATTATACTTCTAACGCTAGGGCCAGGGGCAAGTTCTTCACGATTAACGGCGTCAATATCTCGTGCGCCTTCTCCAAGAGCCCGATGAGCTTCAGTCCACACTGTCACGTAGGCGACAACTGCGTCGGCGTCATCCTCGTCAGGCACACCGCGCTGATCAACATCATACGCATGAGCTCAGGCGCAGAAGCAAGGATAAGACACTGGTGATCAATTGCATTAATGTATTCTGATCTAAATGTTATTAACGGTTGCGCTTGTGTGTTGGGTTTTCATTTTTGCGAGATCTTGTTGAAGTATACTTTTTGTGGAAAGGGGTTGCTGTACTGGAAATTGAATTTGCAGAGTAGATATTGAGAAAGTTTACGAAACTCTGAAATTGTTTCACGAGTGATTTATTTGCTGATTAATTTATTTTGGATAAAAACAGATTCAATGGGATTTTAGAAAAAGGAAAGTTAAAGTTGGGATAATAAGCTTTAATTTAGAATATATTAGACTGAAAAACCTGGAACACTTGCAAAGTTATATATTTAATATTGGGTAAAAAATTCTAAACATACAAATTTCATCTACAATATTCTCTTTTATCTTTTAATACAGTTCTTCAGTTCGATTTTTGAATGCATAACTTTGTAACTGTTTCAAATAGTTAGGCATAACGAGTTTCGAATTAAAGAATATTATATCTATTTTCATTATCCTGTTATAAAAAATTAAAAATTATTCAGTTAATTCAGGGATTGAATTATCGATCATAAAATATATTTTAATTGTAGAATTTTCTCAAAATGAATATTAGGGTCTACTAAAATAAACTAACAAAAATGATTAAATAGACTAGTGAAATAATCTAACAATAAACTTATAAGAATGATTTTTTCATTATTTTGGTACCAGAGAATGGGTACCAAGGTTGGGGTTATCAAAGTTAATTTAAAATTCAAACTATACGCCTCTTAAATGTATACTGACCTAACTAAATAGTTAATTGTAATCAAATATAATACTGATTTATTTATTTATATAAACCCAAAACATGATCGACTTTTTCTTTATATAATAATGCATGATTATACAAAGCTTGAGAAATAAATTTATAAAAAGTTTTGCATAATTAAGTCTATATATATTTAATTACAATAAATTATTCATTTTACTTCAATACTCTCTTTATTATTTATCTATTCAACTAACTAAAAAATGTTTGAAAAATAATATTACAAGTTAAAGTAAATCGCTTAGATATTGATTTTTTAAAAAATACATGGTGACTGACCATATATTGACCTTCATTTCGACTTTGATCGCAGTACGACCTGCCGCTCGAGAATTTACCTTCAGAGCGTGGAATCCGGAAGTTGCCGCAGCAGCAACACGAGTCGCACGAAAGTCATAGCACGGGCGGTCCACGCTCGTAGCTGGGAAGCTCGGCTTTCAGCGTCTTGAACTGCGACGGCGAGATCATCAACGTCTCTAGCGTGAAAATCAGCTGATGATATAATAAATGGAGAGGTGTGTGTCATATGAAGGGAATTGGAGGAAAGGTATTTTTTGGAGAGGAGGATGTCTGACAATACTTTACTGTTATTCCTGACCACTTTCTCCATTTACATTTTTTATGCAAGAATATTGAATTGTTTAGTTTACACTTGTACACAATGGTACATGAATGATCCAAATACAATTTCTTATGAGATATATTACAATAGTATCTGTGGACAAATAATAATTACTTCAACTTTTGCAATAGTTTTTCTAATAAATTATGTATCATTTCCTGGATAAAAACAGACTTTAGTTCGTCATCCTTTAACTCTCGTATAATTTCTGCAATAAATTCTGTTGTTTTGTTGACGAGTAGTTTAGATTTTAATGTGAATTATGGTTTATTTTTCCTATATTACCCAGGAAAGAAAATAAGTTTGGTGTATGTTTCGCGAAGGGAGGCTGCCCATATATCCCTATATCCTTAGGGAGGACCCTCAAGGGAACGTATGAGACCAACACCATCGTTGAAAGCTCATTAAGAATTGAATTTTATAAAAATTTAATACCCTTGAATAGCAGGAAAGCTGAAAAATAGAATGTCTATCTATATATCCCACTTAAGGTGGTCCTATAGTAAAATTTGACAAAAAAATTCAATTTTCTTTTCATTTCATTTTCTGATACTTTGTACATTTTTAGAACAGAAAATGATTTTGTATTGGCAAAATTGACCATAGAATTTAATAGTTACAGTTATCCGTATTTTTCCTCCGACCTTATTGCACACAATCCAGCGTGTTCCTACATTAACCGAATCCTAATCTGTGCCCAAATTTACTCTTTACTATGCAGGCAAACTGCAGAAAACATAGAAATTATTTTAAAAAATTCTAATCGATATTCTGCGATAGAAGAATTGTTTTAAGAATTGGTTACTCCATTTATGGCTTTTCAATGTTCTGCAAGTCTTATGTGCATAGGATTACAATGAATCAATCTGAAACTTTAAGGATATCTTATTCAACTTATTCGCATTACAACCATGAACTCCGATTTAAAAAAAAATTTATTAAGAAAGCGTTGCCCATGAATAGTGTTAAAAATGTGTTCTTTTTTAAGGTTATTTTTACAATGAAATGTCAATATAATTTTATTTTTCTTTATAATTATGTTTCTAAAAATTTGGATCGAGTTGACAATTCTGTGTGGTACAGGTATTAGATATTACATGATTTCTTTCAAAAGCTATACTTGCATTCCCATGCGCAAGGACAGTTTCGAAAAAACGTCAGCATTGAAGATTGCTAGTTATTCCTGCATAACTATGGGTATACTATCTAAAATATTATAAAAATTTACAAAATACTTTCTTTTTAGTTAACAAATATAACAACCAATTTAAAAAAATTATATCATTTAAGTAGCAAATTTTTCAAAATTTTCTACAGGACCACCTTAAAGAAATGTAAAAGTTCTCTATTCCATTCAAATTCTGCAAAACCCCTTTATAATTTTTCTCTTTCTTTCTTTCAGGGTGCACCGTCAGCTACTGAAGATCTTCACGTGGGGCATGTAGGTCTCGGCCCCCAAAGAGCTCGCCCCTCTTCTGCCTCCTTTGAGGTCTGTTCCATCGGCCGGTGGTCAACGAACCGAGCTTCAACGTCCTGGCCCACGTAACCGGGTCTTCTCTGTCCGCCCTCGCGTAGTGATCCGGACTTTGCACTACGTTCGAGTAGTTTGTGCAGAGAGAGTTAACGATAGGTCGTATTTTGTTTTAGGATTGAAGGATGTGTGAATACCGGCCAGATTTCTACTTTATCGGCTTTTTACTTTTATGGTTTTATTTGTGGAAAAAATATCATGAGATATGACGTGGATATGTGCTGTTTGTATGCAGGTCGAGAATTGGTGCTAATTGTGGGAGAAAAATGAGTTTAAAAATATACAGCTTTAATTAAATAGTGTGATTTCTTTTATCCTATAGTTAATAATGAAATGTGTTGACAACGTAACTCCAGATTCTTATTTGTAATTCAGAAGGTATAAAATAGCGTCCTTCCAAATTATTAATTTATTATGGGGGAAAAAAATGATGAAAGTGAAAAGCCGGTAAGGTAGAAATAAAGTCGACATTTAAACCAAAATTAACGTACATAAAGCAGATTTAAATTCGTGTAGCGTCATGTAGTTCTTGAATACATACTATCTATCAAGTTTTCTCTATTTTTCCTAACAAAAATTGAAAGTAAAATGTTTACTTTCATGCAAGGTCCAGCGCAAATTTGAGTTCAATGAACTAAACGCCTCAGGTAATTTAAGATGAGAACGTCGATGGCCTTGTGCTAAGAAGCAGGTGGATGTTTCTTTGTTTTAGAGGGGGTACTGTGTAAATATAAGGCAGGAGGTTGCGCTAATTGGGATTGACGAAGAGAAGAGGTTTGATAGGACGAAGGGTGATAGGAGAGACCTTGTTTGATTAAGAAGGATGCAGACTTGGTCAACAGAGCCTAGAAGTTGTTTGTTTATTTATTTCTCAGATGGGACGAATTTATCCTGGTGCTCGTGAGGTGTAGGAGAGCAATTAGGCGTTGATAAATATTTAAGATATTTTGTAATTTCTAGGACGAATAATAATATTGTATATCGTGGAGAACGCAATTGTATCAAAATTGTATAACGTTTGTAAAGAATTTTGCCGGTCCACACATATGACAATTTAAAACAAATTGAAAAGTGTTGGAGTACGGTAGACTAAAAAATGCTCTTCGTGCGAGACAATGTAAATCCAGAAAATTACTCGTGATGACCCTGAAAAATCATTATCGAAATAAATTTGAGTGTACAGATTTTGCAATTGACATAAAAATAGGTGCTAAAAGTTTTCTGAAAAAAAAACTATATTATAAATAAGAAAATATTTTGTAATTGTGAGACAAAGTGTGAGACAACGTTAATCATCTATGATTTTTGTGTAAATCAGCTTTTCCTCCTTTTTATACGACAAATCAAGTTGTAAAACCCCATGAATCATTCCAGTAACGTAACATTAATACGGACTAATATATAATCATTCAAAGATCGTCACGAATTCCACACAAGGTCATCAAAAATACACCTAATATAAAAAAAGAATGTAAAAGAATTGCTCGAAAAAAACTTGACATTGATACATTAGCACTCGAACGAGAAAATACTTACAGTTGATGCGAGACCGGCTGTGCGTGTGTGTGTATGTGTGTATGAATATTTTTGTGATCTGTACATTCGATCATGCGTGCCGAAATTTTCGAGAAGAGATGACTGTAATTGAAGCAAAAAACTAGTGCTGTATGTTTTATTGTCCGCGAGATAAACAAAATTCAACTGTAAATAATGATGATGATAGATGTAAAAAATAGTTGGTGTAAACAAACTGTGAGGGTAATTCGCCAGGGTAACAATAATGTGATATCATAAAACTGATAAATTATTGACATTTTTGAGCAAATATTATTTTCTGCGCGTGTGTATATTTATATATATATAAATTTTCCTTTGCTGAGCATTTAGAGTATTCCGAGGATACTCTGGTTTTCGAAAGCAAATTAGAGATTTATCCTTTTAAAGTTTTGTACTTTGAAAGTTTTGCATTTTGTATTTCATACTTGTTACAATTTTTTGTAAATTCATATTAAAATTTGAGAAATGATGTGAGCGATCTTAGATTTTGAAAATGTAAATATGAAATAATATTATATTTTTTAACCATCTATATTCAATATATAATAATAATAATAATAATAATAATAATAATAATAATAATAATAATAATAATAATAATAATAATAATAATACTAATAATAATAATAATAACAATGATAATATATTGATAATGATTATGATAATGATATTGTATGTATATTAATTATATTGCGCTGCAAAAAGTAGTAAGTAGTGCGAGGATGAAACTCGTATAAAAGATACGTATTGATTAGTCTGGAGACTGATGGAAATCAATGAAAGCATAATAAGACGAAATAGAGCATGTACAGTTTTTACGTGGGCAGTTCGGCGTTTTTGCATTTTTTTTAGACAGACTCTTTCACAAACCAATTTGTTTGTTATACATGATATCTGTAAACATTACTTTATGATTAATTATACCGTTTAATTGCATACTTTGATTTATTTGTAGGGTTTGGAGTAAAATCATAAGATATACATGTTAAAATAAAGTTAATTTTTTATTATTATTTTTAAGCTGTATCAATACCTATGTAAACCATTTATTATTTCTTATGAAAATTTGTTCGTTGTTTATATTTCGAATTATGAACTACTCGTGATTCCATGGATTTCCATCACGTTACAAATACTATCTGATAAAATCTTGTTCGCTGAACAAGAAAAGAAAATCTGCGTAAACTACGAGATTCATTTTTTATAGGAATTTTCGTATGTAACGCATATAGTTCGGAGTGAAACTTTTGTAGCGACGAAACGACGCCGGGTAATGATTTTCTATTTTTTTGTAATTGCAAATGCGTTTATGTACATACAGAAAATCTTACCATTCGATGTTTGGTGAAGGCGTACGATTTTACGTTTGTACGATTGTAATCTGCATAAACACATGTACATTCACGTACTGCATTTGTTTCGCTGCATACACGATGACTGAGTTTTGTGCGGGGCAGTCAAAAAGAGGGGGAGAAATTATCTAGGATTTTTCGAACCAGCCGGCGAAAAAACTGCACGGCTTACGCGTGAACTTCATTGTGATAATTTTAGTGTTAAGCCAGATCCGTATGGGAAAAACTCTCAAGTTGAGTGTTATTTCGAATCCTCAACTAATATTTGGTAGGTTATTAGACTTGTACAATATAAAAATTCAGTTGATGGTTCAAAATAACACTCAACTTGAAAGTTTTTTCCATACTGGGAGCGTATATTTATTTGTTTATTCTTGCTAGAAATCTCCCAGAAAGTAAATGAAATTTTATTAAGAATAGAACTGGGTTTTTAATTATTTCACTTACCTTCGTCCTTTTCATTCTTCAAAATTTTCGTTTAATATTATGATAATGTAAAAATAAAAAAGTTGTTAATTGGTACCTAATAACTTTTTCTGCGCTTTTATAAAGTTAAAAGTACAATTCGTTTACATAAATTTACATTTTATACTTTATTTTGCCTTGTATGCCTATGTACTTGTCCTTTAATATTTAAGTTAATGAACTTTTTTAATTGAGAAGACATTCTACTTCCTCGGCCAAAAATTTGACTCATTTTCAATAATTCGTTTTATTTCTAAATTAAACAGTAATAAAATATATCGCACTCCTAGAACACAGCTATGATTTTTCAAAAGAGTTTCACTTGATTTTGGTACGTAAATCAACTTATACGAAAATAAAAGTTCTTCATATACTTAGAAAATTGATCAGAAAAGGTTACGATAATATAATGCAATTATAAAATTCAAGAGAAAAATTTGTATTCCGTATACATTTTTCATCATTTTTTTGATGATCTTTTTGTGTATAGCGGTTGTAATTTATATCAACTGGATTGTTAAAAAATTAATAAATAACTAAATAAGTAAATAAAATCATATTTAAGTTAAAGTTCGAAAATTGGCGGACTTCGAAGTTTGATTCTATAGGCATCGCGTATCACTTTTGAAAATTTGCAAATACATTCTCCACATGAATTATTATTGATTCAGGCAATAAAAGAAGAATTATGTTTTGAAACCGAGAAAGCAGAATACCCCTTTAAAGGTTATATTTCATAAATTTAACAGTTTGGGCGTTAAATTTTAATATCTACAAGAATATTTAGACACAGAAGTATTTAGATACTTTTTTTATACAGTATCTTTCTATTCGAAAACCTATTTAATGGTATGTAATTGATATCTTTTGGTGCAATAACTTTTCTCTTAAAAATATTCGTCGATTTATGTATTTTAAAACAAAAAATACTGGCATTTAGTAGGTATTTTATTTATACTTCAGTATCTTGCATCTGCATTTCTCTTTAAAAGAATATAGAAGAATTTGTCTATGACTGTGTACAACAAGTCGAACAAATAAACGACGTCAGCAACACCAAAGGTACTTGCAACGAGTTTGAGCTGTATAGATTCTAAATATTTATTAAACCTCAATACTCAGTTAATTCTATTTTTTACAAACCACTTATTTACGTACTTTATCAACGTCAAAACACCGCTGCGACGTAAGAGCATTTAATCCGCGTTGGCGAAAAATAAAAAATAAAAATTCTCTGATAAATATCGCGCAATATGCCTTGTGCGCGCACGCGGGGTGCTCGGGTTTACACGAGACTTATCAGACATCTGCTCTGGGTACACCGCAGAGTTTATGCACCGTCTGCCGCTGCATTTTATCATTGATTCTCGTGTAAAAAAGGGGAAGATTGATCGCCGGTGCAGTGGCTTTCAGTTCCTTTTTTGCATTTTTTGCATGCCTGTAATTATTCTCGAGAATAGGAGTTTCTCTTTACGCGTGATTAAGTATGCATGAGGTCTTTAAGAAAGGGTACATATAATCGATTTTTGTTGAATGAATTTGTATTTTAATAGAATAAAGATAAATTGGAAATTTATTGGATTAAACGTTTATATGATTATGTAGTTTTATAATTCTTCTGCAATTTTAATATTTAACAACTTTTTCGTTTAAAATATACTGAAGAGAATCCAATAAATAGTATATTAGTAAGAGTTCTAGTTACATATTTTAATTTAAAAAAAAATTTAATTAACAATTTTTCCCTGGCAAATACGAATGGAATTGATTGACGTTTTAACGAGAAATAACTTATTATATTTCAGTAAGGGTAAAAACGTTTTTATCTAAGGAAAGTTTTTTTTTCTTTGCAAACTAAACAAAATTTAAACCAAAAATAATTTTTTTGTATTTAAAAAACACGTAGTTTTAGGCATTTTAAAATATCACAAGTTAGCTCTCATCAACATTTAATATTTACCGGAGCAAAATATGTTTCATACGTATACTCGACATTAATAATACCTGGTCGAATTTATTTGAATTTTTTTAAATGCTGCCACTTCATTGGATCGAATGCTCGTTTTCGCTAACCTCATTGGAGGATTTTTAAAAATTCAAACCAATTCGACTAGATATTTTTAACATCGATTGTACCTATTATACCTCCTAAGTAAATATTAGATTCTGAAAATCCATATTATTATAAATAACATTATTTATTGTGTACTGCATTTATACTGACATTAAAGTTTCAACGCTACAACGTACTTACGTGTATCGCGAACTATTTGCCTCAGGTGCTACATGGTACATATATGTACCGTAAATATATTTTTATTTAATTTTCTAATAAAAATTGAATACCAACAAACTTTTTCAACTGGAAATTTTTTTAGTTTATACGACTTCGTAGGGATTGACCATTTCACTAGGATCGAAATCACAGTGACTTAATAATTTTTCTTACTTTTGTTTCTTGAACAATTATCTTAAAAAAAATAATAATGTAAACATACAAAATATTACATACTTTTTTTTATGCATTCTACAGTTTTCGAGTATTAAAAATTAAAAAATTCTTTATCTCACAATATAACAAATTATAATATAATGAAATTTTTACCTAGTATGAGGTTTATATAGAAGATTCATTGCTTTTTGAGAAATATAGTGTATTATTCGGATAACGATAACTAGATTAATTTTTAATCTTTTTCTTTAAAACTTATACTCAGAATTTGTTACATGTAGGAATAGAATACTGTTGTTATTGAGCTGCTTCGATCCGTAGGTTTCTGAGACCTATTAAGAAAAGTCAGTAACCTTGTAACTTTTATCCCTTCATATATTACTCCTCATCTTTCGATACCTGGGACGATATATGAGTTGACCGACGCTTTCAGAAATGATGTTTAATTTTATGGAAACTTTAATTTTTTATTAATTTAAGAAAGAAAAAAATATAATATTTCTTTCCATAAGCTACCAATATAAAAAATAAAAAAAATCATGCAAAGTCCCAATTGATATTACATTCCCGAGTAAAAATGATTTATATATAATTATATACGATTATATATAATTATATGTAATTGTATATCAAATCATATATAATGATATATTTCTGTAAAATAACAATATGAATCACGGAAAAATTTTGATATGGCAAGCGATGCTTTTTTCTAAAATACAACAGTCCAGAGTTTTAATTCCATGCTATAGTCTATCTATATATATGTGCAGTGTTCCACTCTCTTTCGACTTTTGAGAATATTTGATACTCTAGATACTGTCTATCGAAATTCTCATGTTTGAAATTATTAATTGCAAAGTTTTTAAATTAGATAACTCCGTATAATATATTAGAAAATAAATTTTCTAATTTAACCCCGAGTCGAGTACCACTACAGCCGGAGAACTAATTTAACAGAGTTTCTTTAGAATTTGAATGATAAACATGCTAAAAAGAACAATCGGTTCAAAAATAGAATTTCGTTTAGTTAAAAAACTAATAGAAATTCTTTTTGTCAATGGACAGAGTTTCTAACTTAAACTATTATGATTCTTACTTTTTTTTAAATTACCTCAATAAGGATGTAGCATAAAAATAAAAAGTTGATCTTTTACACGAAATAGGTAGAATAGCGATAAATAATTAGGTCGTATTTTATCTTTTGTCATAAGAATGAAAAATTTGAAAGTTACAGACCTTTAAAGTTTCCAAATTTGTTATATATATATATATATATATATATATATATATATATATATATATATATATATATATATATATATATATATACTCTAATGCTACTTGACGTCACGAAAATATAAAATCGTGACGTCACGCAAATTTCAAATGGCCGTAATTACTTAAATTTTAGTTAAATTGAAAAAATAAAAATGCGACCTAATTATTTTAGTATAAACTATTTGAATATGAAATAAAAAAAAATCATTCAACAACCGAATTATCGTTAATTCATTCGAAACAAAACGGATCACACCAGTGTACCCCAAGATCTCTCATACAAAGCCTCTTATTACATATTTCTTCATCACAGCTCCACTCTAAATCACCAACCAAATTCAATTACAAAATAGACCACCCCCACCCATCCACCACTCAATTTCAATCAATATAAAAAAAAGACAAAAACTCAATACCATTCCACCCCCTGTCCCCCTCTATCGCAAATAAGTACGTATATATATCGCGAGGGAGCGGAAAATTCCATCGACTCCTGCTTTCCATCCTCGCAGCTCTGAACTGTCGCTTCCGCCCTTGCGCCTGCACTATATGACCACCGCTATACGATGCATAAAGGGCGCCGAGGCGCGCACTTAATCCTCCGCTCTCCCTTCGCCTTAGCCATTAAATCGCCTGTGATCTCTCTCTCTCTCTTTCTCTCTCTCTCTCGCCCGCCTAGGCGTGGAAAATCGACGTCCGATGGTGGGTGTGGGTGGGTGTACATTGGGCGTTTAGCGTGGTTATGCGCTTTCATGAAATTACGAGTGATAGGAGGGAGAGAGAGAGGGAGAGAGAGAGAGAGAGATTTTGGAGGGATGAGTGATCCTTTTGATATATGAATGTGGTGAGTGATGATGATGATGTCTGTGTGTATGTGGCTTTTTGGGATGACGAGTTGAGTTCGTTTCTCGTGTTCTTGAGATATTAAGCTTGGGAATGAGACGGTATTAAATGTTTTCTTTTTGACCCATCACGGTTTATTACAAATTAATAACATATAATTGTTTGTTACTCTAGGAAATCAAGCATGCGTAGATCGTTTATGAACACAGTTGGAAAACAGGAACATTCATTGTTTGTCAGGGAAGAATAATATACAATTTGTGTGCTGCTTTTGCAAACAAAAGATTCATGCATGATTAATAAACACATGTCTGTTACTTGTGTGTACAATGTGTACATTGCCAGTAACCCTAACACAATGTAGAACAAATAACTAATACAATGTAGGTTTACTCACATTACTCGTAACCACGTGTTCGTATCGCACTGACCACTGAGTGAGTATTGTGCGCGAATAATTTACAGTAACAAACACTTGTTTGTAATTGGAAAGAGTAACACACAAATTTGATTTGATATATTTAAAGTATGTTATTTCTCATATCAAATGCATGTTAAAAAAAACAAACAAGTTCTAACAAACGAAAAAAATAACAATACGAATTCATTTTTAAGCGTAAACAAACGTTTGTTGATGTTTTCTCTATAAAAATTGTAAATGGAAATAATATACGCAAACCTGCAAACGTTCGTATAGTATTTTTCCTTTTTTCATAATCTATGCTTTTTTGCATCGGATTAAATGGCAATTGAGAAATTCAAACTTGAATATCTCTATCAAAAACCTAAAATTTTATGGAAATTCAAAATTTATAAGCAACGGACTTAAGTCGTTATTCCGGAAAACCACAGTTATATCTACAAATTTTTTTATAAAGAGAGAGAGCGAGAGCGAGAGCAGCTCATATGATGGCTCATTATTGCGCTTGCCAGCGCAGGATCTCCTGATTAAATGGCCTCGCGATTACCGCGTTTGAGGATCTAATTATCAGTCAAGCGGTTGACATATATGTTTGCAAAGGAGGATTTGAACATCTATCGTCTCGTCTGTCACTGTGCACATTGAAATCACTGCGACCGGATGGCACACTAAGAGGCTTACAATCGAGATTCAATTATTAAAATGGAATATGGAACTGTATGGTGGTACAGTATAAAGTGATGGATAAGTAGTAAAGGACAGGATAGTGTCAGGCCATACTTACTCATTTACTACTGATTCAGGGTACTCGTATAAAATACGTTCATTAGTATCTTATTATTCTTTTTTATAAAAAGTACTCTCCTTACTGCACAAGTGCATTTTCCTTTTGTGTTATGTTACGTTATTTTTCGTTATTTGATATACTTTACGTTAAATTTTCGTATTTTGAATATTGATGGAAATAGTTTAGTATATAAAAGAGAGTTCAAACTGACTTCATTAAGAAAATTTGTTGAAATTGTTTGAAAATTGATTTTTGAGCGATTTTGGTACCTGTACAGAATATATTTACAGATAAAACTGCAAAAAATAAAAAAAAAGTGTATGAAAAGTGACCATATCTACTATTTACGAATTTCTTTAACATTATTTTAAATAGCAAATAAAAACTTTAAGGCTTAATATCTCATAAACATAAAAAGTGGGCAAAAGTCGTTTTTCTTGTTCACCACAGATATATGAATTCATAAAGATTTAATGAATGTAACAGAATTTAGTTTATGATCAGTTAATTCATTCTTTCACTGTACTCTAAACGAACTGTTTGGAAACTTTTGCTATAGAAACTTCAAGAGCTTTTTATGAACTTTTAACGAATTATTTCAGGTAGGTATTCAAGAACTCTTTAAATCCTGTTTTTTTCATTATACATCAGAACCTCCATTATTCAAATGCATATTATTCGACGCCCTCGCAATAATCGCCACGATTACAACTAGAAGCGCTCGTTTTGGCATATTCTTATTTTTATGGCTTATACGCGCTTACGCGCATATATGAATTTTCTAATAATTCCTCCCACGTAAGGTACGTTTGGGAATTCAATTGTCCCTACGTGATAATCTTATGTATTTGCGGGAGTACGTTTGCGAATTTAGGTTTCGTTTTTAGGCTCTAGTAAAGAGAAAAAAAATACTAGGGAAACAATAAATATATTTTCGGGTTTTTAGAAAGAAGGGATGACTTTAACTTCCTCGAAGGGACAACTTTACGAGTATAATGGTAAAAACATTTTATTTTTTGCTATAGACGTTATAGAAAAAGTATGCGAAAATGCAAAGCAAAATGTACGGAAATTTGAAAATGTGTCTAAAAATGTAAATTTGATTGAACTTGGAGTATTTCTTATATCTTCTTATATTTTAACAATATTCAAAATAGCCTGTATATTCTATTCTAGAAAATTTTAGAATATAGAACAGATAAGGAAATGTAAATAAATGTGAAAGAATGCCTAAAAATGTATATATGATACTGTGAGAAACTATAAGAAAGTGTATGTGTACAAATATTATAACACATGAGAACGGATATAAATATGTTAAAAAATGTATAAAAATGTATGAAAACGTGCAAAAGTACAAATTCGAATTAATAATTATGTAATATAAATGCTTAAATTGTGAACACATATATCTAATTTATGAAAGAATATTATTATTTTCGAGATATTTTCATTCCAGTCCTATTTGGCATATAATACATGTTATTATACATTATTAATCGACACGATCAAAGGTAGATTCAATAAATATAGAATATTTTTAATTCAATAAGTATTAAGTTATAGACATATTCGATATTTATTGAGCATATTTTGCATAATATTATCAATTTACTCTCATTAATGATAAATAATGTTATACTCATCTCGTTATGCCGGGAACAGATTTTACTTAATTGGGCTTACCTTGTTACACGTCATACTATACCCGGAAAGAAAATGATTTTTTCTCACTTTTAGATGAAAAAGGGGCATTCAAATAAATCCAAGCAACAGATACTTACTATTCAATCACTAACGTGCAATATAATTTAAACAATTAGAATAATCTATATAAACGTCAATTTGATTCTTCTAAAAATCTTCTGCATCCAAACTGCAAATACCACCATTTGCATTAAGTGCCAGTTGCTCAGCCTCCGATAATATGTCCACAGGCTAACCCAAAATTACAAGCCCGTGTAATGCACGAATTTGCGGCAGTGCGTGCGCGCGTGTGCGTGTATGTGCTCGGTAATTTCGAGGGCGGCTGCGCGCTCGGCGTAACTCTGGAGTGTACTTTGCCAAACTCGCGTCCTGATGCGTTTGCCCGCCAGAGCTTTATCTATATGACGCCGCGCGGCGCGTGTATATACCCACGCGCAAACGTAGCCAGGAAATTCGTTTCTGCAGTGAGTGAGGACTCTCTTCGTGGCAATGAGTCGTAATAATCTCGGTTGTTTAGGTGGTTGTTTCAGTAAGGGAAGGAATGTTATTTTGTACCTTTTTTTTATTATTGATGATGCATGAGGTTGGGAGGGATTTAATAATTTTTTAACAAAAAAAAATGTAATATTGTTTACAATAGTTTTCTAATAGTTGTAGTTTTAAGAACATTTAGAGACTAGCTGGATATCGAAATTCGATATTTTAACAAAGGTGTAGAAAGTCAAGTGAAACAATTTATATTACAAAGCGTAGAAAATTAAAACTTTATAAGTGTTTTTCACGAAACTTGCTTTTCTAATTCCAAAACGTTCTTTGCGCAACCAATTTCAACTGATCGTTTTGAAACTTCTAAGAAATATTGTTTAAAGTATTTTTAAAAGAACTTAGAATTATAAATAAAGATATTTATACCATTGTTAAATATTTTATTTATTAATTGGTACTGTTAAAACATGTAGTGTGTTAAATATTTTTATGGTTTAAAAAGTATTTTATTTATATACTATGAAATTAAAAATTGAATAATTTTGTTCATTAGGAGTTAAATGTACTGTTGAATTTTTGTAATAGGTTTAGTCAAAAAGGATTGTAATAGGACATTTTTAACAACCCTTTATTTTTAACACAAAAATATGCATTTTCTTCTATAACTTGTACCGATTAATTTTCATGAAATATGTACAGAATTGGTATGTAACTTATGTCTATCTTTTCAACAATTTTTGCATACTTTTAGTCGTGAATATACTTATTATCATGTGTGCTTTTATTTTACGATGTACTGTTTACTATTTTTCTAAAAATAACTTATGATAAAACACTTTTCTGATATATTAATACTTACTTTAAACATTCCTGCTAGTTTTTATATCCAATTCTTGATTTTCTAAAAATAAAATAATGTGGTCTCAAAATAAAAGGTTCAAAACTTTACTACATATTTTTGGCATGTCAAAATATAACGTATGTCTTCTTCGAGAATGATTGTGCATCGTAGATATTTCTTTATTACGAATTACTTATTTACTTCGAAGGTATTGAATTCAAGAAATTATTGATTTTCGGGTCATTCCTCTATCTTCAAATCAATTTCTGAAGTTTTTAAGATTCGCTGGTTAGTGATAATGAATAATCTAAAATAAGTTTTAGAAGATTCAATATGTCATATCTAATATGATTTTCATAAGGAGACATTATTGCAACTCTGAATAAACGCTAGTCAGATATGTAATATATATATATATATAAAGTTTTTAGTCCTAAATGGCAGTCGTATTTAATTAATCATTTTAGTTTCTTCACCGTCATTTTATTCTAAAATATTTTTTCTTGAAAACTTCAACTACAAAGCCCTAGATAAAACTATAATATACTGACACTTTTATTATTAAAACACCTATAACTCTCTTAAAAACTAATACTTTTTAAAGAAATGTTTACAGAATATACCTCAAATACTACTCGACTAAATCCCAAAACTTTCCAAATAAAAGTAAGAGCAAAATTCAAAGAACCCTCGACACCTTAACCTCATCCACGCACCACTGTCCGTAACTCCCCGAATTTTTATCCCCTCTCGTCCACTCCCCGTCACTTTTCACGGCGATCATCCGCAATTTTACGCTTCCTCTGGGGGCGCTTTCGCGGCGCAGGGAAAGAAAAAAAACGAAACACATATGGGGGGGGGGGGGAGAAGTTACATTATGCCGGAATTACCTATCCGGATCTTTACGTTTTTTGACGCGTGCCGATGCGAGAATATGCTTCTCATGCATGCATGTATATAGGAATAAAGTCGGCGCACGGCGGCTGATTCACGAAGCCCGGTGGCAATTTTCGTAACGATCTTTGTCCCTTTTATTTATGTAAAAAGTTGCGAGGAGTTTGGGGGACGATGAAGTGTTGTCGGGCGATAAAGTTCAAGGATCGAGTGGAGGGAAATTCTTCTTTTAAGATATAACGCTTGCTGGAGAGATTCTGTGTTTTGCGATGGAGAATGCGACTGCATTTTGCTGACTATAGGAATACTCATTGTTGCTGTTTATGAATTTTAGCTTGAAAAAAGACAGGATATAAAACTGGTTTTTTATTAACCGCCTACCGATAATGTTGCCAATTCATTACAAGATAAGGCTATTTTTTGAAAACGTATTTGGTTTTTCTTTTTAAATTGATTTAGTTAAACTGTCGTAAAAATATGATACAAAACGTAAATAGTTTTAAATGAATATAATGAGACATTCTTAATTGCATGAATAAGACAATCAAAGAACGATAGAAAAGTTATATAAAAAATCAAAAAATCTAAAACAAAGTATTTAAATGTAACCACGGATAATGTTAACTCATATAAATAATCAAATCAAAACGGCATATAGATTTGGATGTTATTTTGTATTATATATCATTCTGATATTTATTTTGAGCATACTGACTGAATATATATTAAGTAATATGTCTTATTATTCTCCATTAAGCATTTGATGAAAAAATTATTTTAGCGGAGTTTAGATAATTTCAATTTAGTACCGTAATACTACAATATTGAATTGTAGCAGTAATGCAGAGTAGTATTTATATTAGTAATATAATGTATACATTGTATCACTCTTTATGAATATGAACACATTATATCTTACTTCAGTGGCTTTCATTATTCCCCAATAAACTCTATATTTCAAAATGACAAAATATATGTCCATACGCCTAATTGAATTTATATTTTTCCGAACATACGCATGAAACGATATTTTCTTTACGCACGCATTAATATTGTCATTTCTAGAAATAGAAAACAAAAAACATGTCCACTAGCGTGTTTAATGGAAACAAAGACGTAAAAAAGGCTGACCTCGTTTCGCCCGCTCAGCGCCTACATTTTTCCACCGCGAGAAATAAAGAAAAATGAAAAATCGAATTTCGAAACTGGAGCAGGCAACACTCGAAAAGACAGTCAATGATAAGAGCGCATAAAAGCCGGAAAACATTCGAACTTCAACGGCATTGTGTGAGCTCTGAATAATACAAAAGGCCAAGAGGCGCGACGAAGGCAAAATAATTGGGAAAACCGTCGATTTATCCGACCAAGGGCACATAAGTACCGTGAATGCTTATGAATTTTTAACACCGGGATGTGAGAACGAAGGAGCGGAAGGACGAAGGAAATGCACACACAAAAACTTATTCGTACGAATAATGTATCGATTACTTCTGCTCTGTTTTTTATGTGGTTTATATTATACAATACAGTCGTATACACGATGTAATTTTTTTTTGTTTAACTTTTTCATCTTTACATCACATAACTTCAGTTTTTTGTTGTTGTTGTATGTATATAAATATGATTTTAATGCGACGACATAAACATGGTCTTATACATTATTCAGTTTCAAAACGTCAAAATCCTTTTATAAACTTCAGCTTGTTCCCGTGGTTTTTTTCATTTTGTTCGCTTGTACACTTAACATAAATATATGTATATTTCCTATATATATTTCTTGTTGATAAAATGGAGTAAATAATTTTGATTGAACATTATAATTCAATATTTTATCGTTTAACAATTCCTGTTTTCCTTTATACATGTAGAAACGAAACTTTATACGTGAAATATTACAAAATCGAGAAACATCTTTCTCACTTAAATTTATCGTTTTGATTGTTATTTTATATTTTGATCGTAATATTTATATAATGCATAATTTATCTAATTTCTGTCGAACTTTGTAACGTCTTAGTAACAATTTCATAATCAAAAATGTAATATTATAACATTTTTTTTCAATTTTTAAAGCAAACATACGTCATCTCACATTCGAAATCAACGCAAAACAAAGCTTAAGAACGCTTTCGCATATATTTTTAAACTCGCATTAGTTTAGCATAATAATTCGATACGTGCGCGTTTCGACAAAAAATGTACACGTTTATTGTCTTATGAAAATCTTACGATTATACCTTGAAATAGTAGAACATTCGTCGAGGATTCGTCTGAAAAAATAGTGTAGTGGTCGTTATCATTTTTTTTTTTCCTATTTTCCTTTCGCGTATTATGAAGAACTTCAAAGCAAGGATTTTAACCTTTCAAAACGCACAGCTTTTCCTTTGGTCGATAGTGATTGGATACCTTGTTATTTTTTTGTACAGTAGAAATTAACCGTTTTAATACTCTATATATAACCATTTATGTAAAGTCACAGACTTCGAGAGATGAACGGAAAAAGTGGAAGATTATATCATTTATTGCAGTTGCACCGATTGTCTTTTTTGTCTTGGACACAAGTTTCGACCCCTTCTTGTTCTTTGTCTTTTTCTTTTCAACAGCGATTTTACATTTCCGTGCATCCTTATTTTTTCATTTTGCAAGTTGTTACACTTTACCGACGAAGCCAAGTTACACAAAAGAAAGTTAACTCAACATCGAACGCATTTTATTTTACAATTTATCAAAGTACGCGATTACTTAGTAGTTAACTGTAATACTACAAACATTAAAGTATTTAATTGCTTATAATTAAGTATTTAATTAAATAAATGCTTTGTAATATTATAGGAAACTATCAAATAGTCAAGCACTTAACTTTATAAATAACTTAATAACACAAATAAATAAAATTAACTAAAGTATTTTGTCGGCAAGGTAAAGGGATTCACGGTTCCTTAATGTAGTATATTTATACATATATATATATATATTGCACATGTTTGGCCGTTTACTTAAAATCTATAGTCTTAGAAATTTCGCTGAAACTCCAAAAAAATCATACATTATTATGGAAGTTTATCATTTTTTTTTTTTCAATGCATTTTATAACTTTTTCTTCACAAGAATTCATTATATTATATACTTTTCACAAGTCCAGCGGTGAAAATTATTCATCGTTCACTCTGTCATTTGTCGCTTATATTATATTATTTACGTTCACTTTTAAGCTTTCGATTTCACCGAACACCAAAAGCTTCGCGATCGTGATTTCACGTTTTACGTTGTTTCACGACTCTTTTTTATCCACTGCGCCACAACAAAAAATCAAATAAATAAATAAATATATGTATATATAAACAATTTAAGATTAAGCTCATGAAATTGATATCGCAACATAACTATTTCATACACAAAGAGTTGATGGTAAACGGAAAATTACATATTTTTGAATGAAATAGAGTGATTAGCAATTTGCTTTACATTTATTCTATTACTTTTCTTGATTTTCAAACTACATATCTTTTTTTTTTTTGTTTTTCTAAATAGGACCATAGTGTCGTTACATCTATTCCATTCAAAATAAAATCAAGATATAAGAATTCATAGTCTGGGATGGACAAAAGTTTTCTGCAAAAAGCGTACTCTATAATAAAATAAGAATTCAAGCACATTTTCCCAATTTCTTTCAATCACCAGTGAATTTGATTAATAATAGAAATCTAAATGTACAATATTTTTCTTTGGATCTTTTCACATAAAACTAGAAACATACATGAACTGCAATCAAATGTAATATAAAATGTTTTATTTTATTTATCAAGGAATTAAATGTAATATTATATCACCTGCATAAATCAATTAATTAATCATTTTTAACCTGTCATGGTGAAATATCAAGTAAGTTTATCTAGATACGATTTTCTTTATTCATGCATACGGGTATTACTGCCCTTATCAAATTAGTCGGTTGCAGGTCCAATCTCCAAACCCGAAAAATCCGGAAAGACATTTTCTTAAAATATCCCCGAAAAATTCAGACTGACGGGAATTCTATCGCCCAAAAATTTTTTTATTACAAGAATGATAATTCTTATCCTTGACTCAAAGTATCTAGATATATGTGTATCTACAAGCTACGTTATCTAGATAATTTATCTAACCACACAATTCCGGAAAAAAGATAATTTCGTTGGGCTTTTTAACCTGGAACACGAACGCAAAATTAGCTGTAACTTCCTTAAAACTCATAAGATTGGTGGCCAAAAACGAATATACTCGATACAGCGTGTAATTTGGTATATATAAAAAAAGAATTATTTTAAATAAATACACAAATATTACAAATAAAATCGTTAATATTTTTTCTAAAATTCTAAAACTAATTTCGCTTATAATCAGAAACACACTTGTTAATGTTCTAGGGGTAGTCAGGTAATTTATCTAAATAACGTATTATACAGATCCCTTGTCACTTACACAAATGATATTTTAAGTGTTCACAACGGGTCCTATTAAAGCAAAAATAACAACACCATCATCCCAAACTTCGTCTAATCATCTATATCACCCCCATCAACTCCCAATCCCGCTCACTTACACCCCCTACCCACGAAATGGGAAAAAGCCGCTGAAATTCATATTCCACCTGAAATCCTCCTCCTCCTCCTCAACCACATCCATACACACGAACCAAAAACAGGCCAACACTCCGAGCAAACGGAAAGTCTTCTTTGCATTACAGCACGTGGAGGTTCTCGCAGTTCTTGAACTTCCTGTCCTCCTTGCCGAAGAGCCAGGTGAGCATCTGCCTCGCCTTCATGCTCGCCCGCACGACGCCCCGGGACTTGTACCAGTGCTCGGAGTCCGAGCCTCCGGAGCTCCCGGCCGCCTGGCTCTGGCTGACCTTGAGCCGGATCTGACTGAGGATGCCGACGAGGAGGTCGTCGATGTTGTGATTGATGCCCACCGAGATCTCCGCGAACTTGCAGCGGTAGGTGCAGGCCAGGCACTTGCCGTCTGTGGATAGACAGAGAGATAGACAGATGATTGGAGGGTGCGGGAGGTGAAAACTGTATATACTACTGTAGTAGATTGGTTTGATTTCGATATTGTGAAAATAGCTACACTGAGAAAACCATATAACGTGAATGTCCCGATTTCTGCTCATACAAGCATTTTGCGCTAAACAAAAAGGTTTGAAAGGTATTGATTATTATGAGTATTATCTTGATTATGAATCGAACAATAAAATGTAAATGCGTAAAAAACATTTTAAAGACTTAAATATTAATAATAGTCAATTAAAAAGTGTACTCAAAATTCACCTATATCTGATCACCGTCGATTTTAAAGACTTCATTCATATGATTTATATCTTTTTATTGTATTAGTATGTTAACACCTCAAACTATCACTACTGTCAAGTTTTTAATCAGAATTTACAATATTTTTAATTCAGCACTACAGATTTTAGTTGTAATACTGAAAACGTACAGATAGCTTGGGTATAATCGTGATTAGAAATAGGGATGTGAGCAGAAATGGGGACATTTACCTTACTAAGGTATTACGATAAAGATGCAATCGTAAAGTTTACCTAATGAAATTCTCTTTCCAAACGACGCGCGCAAGGTACACCCAACGATTAAAATAACTTTGAATTTGGCGGGGATATTTCAATACATCTTACCTGGGATTATACCAGATTTACATACCTACTAATATCTAACCTTTCGAAATCCCAGTTAACACGAAGCATAATGTCCCGCAAAATTCAAAGTTATTTTAATCGCTGGGTGTGCCCGATTCCTGCACGCGTCGAATAGTACGCGATTTTAGAGTGCTTTGCACATTTTGCAATCACTTTACAATTGTTTGCTCATATTTTTGTCATCCTGGCTTCACTCGGGTGACAAACTCCACTCGTACGGGCA
Organism: Gastracanthus pulcherrimus; assembly: GCA_949152435.1. Taxonomy (NCBI): domain Eukaryota; kingdom Metazoa; phylum Arthropoda; class Insecta; order Hymenoptera; family Pteromalidae; genus Gastracanthus; species Gastracanthus pulcherrimus. Next base: position 177,673,382 of record OX424576.1, read on the forward strand.
TCACGTACTTTGTGCACTTGTCGCACAATTAACTATTTTACAAGCTAATCTAAATTTGCATTACGTATTGAAATGTGCCTTTTTACACATTTTTAATGTCGTAAATTCTACGATATATCGTGCCTGTTGCAACATTGTTTTCTCAGTGTAGGAGTGGCTGATATATAAGATACATGTATCTGATATTTGTCTGTATATAAAAAGTATTCTTCTTTGAAAATTAATAATGCAAGCTTAGAAGTATCTTTGCAGCGAAGAAGAATATTTTCTAAACCATTTACGGTATATTTTGCAAAAAGTATGTAGGCACTGCAGCTTTACATTTTTTTATATTACACTTTTATATTGATTAATTTAATTACTTTTTCTCAGGTTATGTAGAACCTAGAAAGCTCTTTAAATATAGTATCTAGATGATTTTATATGTAGATACTTTGGTGTCTAGATACTTTAATATCTAGATAGTTTGATATCTAGATGTTTTTATATCTAGATAGTTTCGTATATTCTACTCCTACTCTTTTCTTATCCATTAAAGTATCTAGATACAAAAGTAATTGTTATGAAATTGAAATTGATGTGTAATACATATTTTTTGGTGCCAATAATTTTTGTCTAAAAAGTATTTGTTGATTTATGCATTTTTTTCTAACAGATACTTGTATCTAGTATCTTAGATAATTTAGCATCTTGCATCTTTATTTTGTACACTTTAATGCTGTTAAGGTAACTCTAAGCCCCCGTGTTATTAGCAAATACGTGGAACAACTATATCCTTTAATTTTTAATTTTGAAAAATATCTCTCTGGAGCGTTCTTGTTTTTAATTAGAACAACAACATGCCAGTGAGATATTTTCTCAAAATTGAAAAAATAAATAAAAAGAAAAAATCATTTATTCATTAAAGGAAGGTTTCGGGAATATTTCTTAATAAATAGATGTTCTATTCTTATAATTGAGTACAGATTTTTAAAATATTTGTAAAATATGATTTCTGTATAATAAGAAATATATTTTATCTATCTGTAGAGATCTAGAACAATCACTTTCCGATGAATAATTTCTTAGAATACCTAATTTTAACTTAAACGTTCCCGACGCGTGCTAGATTAATCAATCTTCTTGAAACCGATCTAATTGATTCAGCCATTTATAGCCATTGCAGGCTCTCGCGCTTATATACGTCCTATACATTTCCGGTTTACCTGTATAAAATTATAGTAAAAACATCTAGTTTTTCGACACTAACTTTAAATACGAATTTTCGTCGTTAACATTAAAAATTCCTTTCTTAGAAAATTAGTTAAATTGTTTCTCGAAATCAATGACAAATTTAGATGTCAAGGAATAAATTGACTGATTTATAAAGAAAGGACATTTTTATGTTACGACGTCAATTCTTGTTTCAGGTAAATGTTAATTAAAGAATGATTCTCCTTTTTCATACACTGATTATTTCAATATTTTAGTCCATGCTGAGAGCCATACGGTTAAAATGCCCGAAACGTTATTGACAGCAAAATAAGATTTGTTCGTTATACCGATACATTCTTTATAATAATCTACAAACGTACAAAACGGATAATGGAATTTTTAAGTTTAAAAATGTATGCAGAAACTTTTGAGTTTTTCAGATATTGGCTTTTGCGCGAGAAAGCTTTTTATACTTCGAACTCATAGTTTTCAAATAACCCGGGGCATAGTGTTAGAGACTACTCTAAATTTTATATTCGAAATACCATATTTTGTTAAAATAAATAAATAAATAAAATTTATTTTTTATCTAAAAAACATCAATAATATTAGCAAGTCATTGATTAGGAAGAAAAATCGATAAAATGATTCGTATTACTGTATTAATGCTTGTACATTCTTATTAACATTATCAGAACATACTTATCTATTTATCTATTATCTGTCTATTATTATTTCAGTACAATACATTCATTGATATTTTAAAAGTCGAATATTTTAAGCTTTATTTTTGTAAAGAATGTACAGTGCAGATAGCATCATACTACTCGAGGCTGTTTATGCATACGAGGAATTGATTTTGATTTCGTACTGGGAATTCATTACTGATTTCAGAGAAAATTGAAGTATGCACATATCGTGCACCATGCATACGATAAATTTTCATTATAGTCTTTTTTCTTATAAGAGACCACGTCAAAAGCGCAAAATCATTATTGTCAAGCGATAAAACGTTATTTTTTTGAAGTTTGATTTTAATTTTAAACTTGTAGAATCAAGAATATTCTGCTAATAAAAAGTTGGTATCGATCCAAGTGTTTCAGTAAATGAGTATATCGCTTCATATTTTTCCCCAATGTGAAATTTTAATAATCAAATTTTATGTGTGATTTTATGAGTATCACACACGTAAAATCGTAACTCTGATGATGATTCCATGAAAATTTATGTAACAATATACGATTCGTTATTTTTACAAAATAATGTGTAGCCTCTATTTACATAAATCTGCCTTTCAAATTATCGAGCTCTGAAAAAATATTCGCTCCGAGTTTTTCGCGGATATCGCTTTCACAATTTCCGTAACATTAGACGCTTCTAGTCTATGAAAATTCGGAATCCGATACACCGAACTGGAACGTAGAAAAGTCGGATGCGGTCTTTAATTATTGAAAAATTCACGGGAAAAATGCGGCTGTATTTTAAAATTATATAAAGAAGCTAAAGATAGTTTTACTGCGGTATTATTTTTTCATTAATTTTACCGTTCCCTTGTCTTGTTGAAAAAATCGTAAAAAAAATTGAGAGGCGCACTCAAGCGTGAGAGCTGATGATGTTTTAAAAAACCGATATCTTAAGCCGATTTTAATAGGGCTATTGCGTTACACGAATAAAAGCAAAGCTGAGAGTATTATTCTGTCCTAACGAAGTCACGGGAGAAGAAGAGCTGAGCTTTCATTTCTTTTATGGTTATTTTCACCTCGCGGAATGTTATATAAACTAATTGATGTTCTCCTTGTGAGTAAAAGATTGCGAAACTTTAAAAGAAGGATTAAGGTTATGGTGCTCCATAGGCACTTTAGGTCTGAAACTAGGGAAAGACTTTTTTTATTTCTTTTTTGCATAACAATAATCCATTTCTTGATCCATTTCTGTTGAGGGTACATTTGACCCACTTATCCCACTAGATCTATTGTTCAAACGATTTTATTTTTTCGTATAAAAGATTCTATGCAAAAAGTGCATACAAATTTTATATGAAGTTTTACTATGTAATAATTGTTTACACCCAATAAAATATTTATAAAATTTCAGTATGCAAAAATGCATACAAAAATTTGTATACAAAAGCATCTAAAATCATTTGTCAAAATTGACACACGGTTTTTCCCATATATATATTTTTAAAAAGATATTCCATTTTTCAATACTCTGCGGCGTGATTTTCAGTTTTCAAAAAAGCGCAAAACTCGAGGATTCAACCCAAACTTCCAGTACATTTATCCCTCCAACTCTTCCCCCTCTTTCACCAAGCAAAATCCTCGAATCAACAAGAGTCCCCTACTGCTCACCCTGCGAGGAGACGGAGCGCGAGCGCACCAGGTCGATCTTGTTGCCGACGAGGATGACGGGCCTGCCGCGTATGTCGAGCTCGTGCAGCCGCGACAGGAGGTCCTCGGCCCGCTGGAACGACGCCTTGTCGATCACCGAGTACATCATCACGTAGGCGTGTGGCTGTGGTATGTTCTCCAGCTCCTGTGGACAGAAGAAGCGGGACAAGAGGCGTGAGAAGCTGGGCGATGCAGATTTCATCGTGGTAATGTTCTTGCTTACGTTATCGTGGATTTTTTTAAGATAAGGTTTATCGTGGGGAGATTGTAGAGTCTATGGTAATCTGGGTCTTTTAGGGTTTTCATTAAATAAATAATTTATAATACATATAGTACATTTCTTTTTCAGTGGAAAATAGCAGTTTTATATGTCTTTAATATAAGAGCTCTGAATATTGTAAGAAACTAAAGAGAAAATCAAAGAGATGCAGAATATTTATATCGGTGCTATTCTCGATGAATCTAGAAAAGTTTAAAAACTAAGAAAGTAATGGAGTTTAAAATAAAAAAATAAAAGTTTAAAAATTGTATTTTATTTTTTAAGCTCTATTTTGCCAATTTTAAATATTTTTTAGGTTCCGTGAAGATGTAATTTTATTAATAAACAAGCAATTTTTAGTGTCTCAATTTTAGATAAAATGCAGAAATACTGAAATGGGAGTGTTTCAGATTAATATTGGTTTTATAGTTTCTCCATGAAAAATATCTAACATATTAGACGTTTTATTCAGTAGTTTAGACGACCACCTGCCCTTAATTTGAAGATATGTAAGTAATTTTAATTAAATCTTTAATTAATTTTAAATCAAATATGATAAAATAAGACGCGTAAGGTTTAAGAACCATATGTAATTAGAAGATTCTACTTAGGGAAATAAAAATAGTATTTTGAAAGACAAAAAGAATTTAACTCATGAAATTTATTACTCGTTTCTTTTTCAACATATTTATACACTAAAAAGCAACAAAAAATGCATGTGATTTCAATACATCCTGATAAATAAAAATGTATGTGGTTTCACCACATCCTGATAAATAAAAATTATTACAGATAGGGTGGAAGATAATAGACACATGGCGAGTAGTATTGGGGACGCCAAGTGCCATCTTTTATTACTACGAAGTATTTTTAAATTATTTAGTGATACTTATATTATGTAAATCAAGTAACTACTAAAGAGATAATTCATATCTTTTTCAAATACTTACTAAAGTAACTCATTTAAACCTTTTTAAGCTCGTGAATGCTTAAGTAGAAATTAGGACATTCACCTTCAGATACATTGTACACATAATCGTATTATTATTTTCTGTGATGAATGAAAGTTATTTCGAGAAGGTGTGTGTCTGATTGTTTGGTTGCATTTGGTTGGTTTTGGATTGCATGGATCTAGCATGTTGAATGTGACGAGTTTGTATGTAGCATAAGAAGGATTGAGCGTAATCTGTCCATTGTTTGAATTTTCGAAATGTTTGACCTATTTTGCACAAACGAAATTTCAGGAAATTGTCATTATAGTTGATGAGATAATTTTGAAGTTTAGTTGCTATACATTTAGTAGAACGAGCCGGATATAGTCATCCTTATTGTTAATGTAAAATACGTACAAACATTGAAATTTCTATTTAAGTATTACTACAATACCTCTCTGTACTAATTAAAGTTGAACTAAAACAATAATTTAAATTGATGAGTAATTTTTTATTGAAATACTACAGTCAAGAAAATTTTGGGGAAGCTGTACATTGTGATGGTCAAACATTACAGTTATTGAGATGAGCAGCAACTCAAAATCTATGTGTGTGTGTGTGTGTGTGTGTGTATGTGCATCTGTGTGCGTGCGTGCTTGCGTGCGTGCGTACGTGCATGCGTGTATGCATACGTGCATGCGTGCGTATGAGCGTATGTGAGTGTATGTGCGTGTGCATTTATGGAATTACTGAGCCTACTTTGATTTTATAAAACTCATTATTGTTGAAAAAAATTATATATCTGATTGCCTGATACACGCGCATACACACATACACACACATATTTTTAAACAAATTTTCTTTTTACTATGACACAAAAATATTGAAGAATGACAAACATGTACACTTTCGATACATGTATTAATAGATTCTTAGAACTTGACTTAACAACGTACATTTCATCAGCAGACAATTTTCAAAAGCTTCCCATTTTCCCATTACAAACTCCCCTCAAAAACTAAAAAAAAGCATTCATTTAATGCACTAACGAGTTTCCCCGCGATCAATCCTATATGATTCCTCAAACATTCCCGTGCAATCACTTCCGAAATTCCCTTCCCCTTCCCCTCTTGAAGAAGAAACCGCTCGAACTCGAACTCCTCTCCGCGGTGCACTTGACGTCTGGAGCGTGCTTCAGTTACCTCTCGCATACACGTATATAACTCCGCGGTGAGGTGGAGTCGAGGCGAGCGCCGGCGCAACTTTGAAACGTCAGTCAGACGGCATCGCTAATGGCTGTATCTGGGAATATCAAAGGCTCGCGGTTTCCTGGGATCTATCGAGGAGGTTAATTTGCCGTTCTTTTTGTAGGTAATGGGTGCATGAAAGTTTTTTATTTTTTTAGGGTATGGAGGAGGGAGAGATACTGAGACGAAGTGTAGAGTTAATAATAATTATTTAGGTAATACATACGAAAATTAAATTGGAGGACTTACTCTAATTTATGTAAATGTGACGGTATTTATAGTTAAGATTGCCATGTTCAAAGTAACAATTATCAATTCTTTTTTGCCATATAATTTTTCTCAGTGTAAATATAACAACGATCAATTTAAACTTTTGAAAACTTATAGTTATGTAGTCTATAAATTTTGCATGCTTTAAATTATTTCACCAGATTTTCAAGCAAAACAAAATCATTTTAGACAATTATTTATGATTTTATATATTTACAATTCCTATCACAATCGTTCTTTTTCGTTAATTTTTTCATCAAATTTATAACACAAAATTTTTATACATCGACTCATATATATACAAGACTAAAACTCATCATTACTTTGAAAATGATTAGGCCTATAATTACTATCCATCCGCTTAAGTTTCAGCAGTCAAACTTCTATTATACAGTAATCAATTCTTTTATTATAAAAAAGTCTACTTCTGAACGCTGGTCATATTTATTTTAACGTTTTATAGCATTGAAATTGTTTTCAGCATAAAAAAGCATATTTAACCAAACTAGTAAAAACTTTCTGAGTTAACCCGTTCAATTATTCACCGACTAATGAAAAATATTAAATTAAAAATGTGTACCCACTTCAAATGCCTACGATGAACAAAATTGACATTTTTCAAAAAATCTAACTCTTTGCCTCGTACCATTTACCGTCTCCAAAAATCCAGATATCTTTTAAAAATCCATTTTGCCTCGAAACCCCCGCAACCTGCCAAAGCTCGAAAAATAAAGTCTTCACTTCCAAACAAAAAAAAAAGTGACAGAACCATCTCTCACCGCCAAACGCAGTTATCGACTCGTAACGCGCTCCGACAGAAACTCTCCGGTATCCAGCATTTTGCGATATACACACGCGTACACATTCCTCTCGCGTCTCTCGCCTTACAAAACGGGCGTCACTCGCGAAATTCTCTCGCGCTCTCTCTCTCTTTCTCGCTTCGCGACACGAAAAGTGCGAATTGGGCCGCGCGGCTATTTAGGAATCGGCCCGGTGAATCAGACGCGTTGCGCGTTCGTTTCAGTTTCACGCGAAAGATCTGCAGTCTAACGCAATTATCAGTGGACGTCATGAGGAAGAAACGGAGATCTGGCGTAGAAATATAGGATTTTGGAGTATTAAACCCTTTAAGACCCTAGTGGTTACCAAGTTGAAAAAGAGTATTCGTTTTTAATTTTGTTGTATTAAAAATGATCTCGAAGTATAAAATCCAATCAATCGCTGAACTACAAAAAAAATCTTGGCTGTATCAGTTACAGACGTTCAATCTAAAAATACTAATTGGTAATATTACCTTTAAAGCTGATGTAATCAAATATCTAATAAAGAAATATCGTTGTTCTGGAAATAATTTTCGTATTGCCGTTAATTGTTAAATAAATAATATAACAATAGTTCCATTTATAAAACAAGAACTATAGTTTCATACGCATTGGTTTAGCGACCGTTATTGTATTTTTCAAAGACGTCGTCGTTATTCTGGCACATACGGAGGGTCTATACATTTTTTATGTATCTAAGGATGCCGACGACTTCTCTAGGCCCTTTTGAATTAATTATGCTGGCAGAATGCCGACTATACCAGCTCTGCTTATTTTGAGAAAGGTTTGAGTTCTATGTGATTTTAAAGTCACACTGGACAAAAATGGATTTTTTTTTAATCTTTTATATTGGTAACAAAAAATTTATAAATGTGTGTAAAAGTGTAAAACAAATTTGATTACTAAACAGTATTTTGTAGCCGTCTTTTCGCAGGAGTATTTGTTCATCAAAAATATATTCCTGGTGACGCATTCTGCAGCAAAGGGGTTAATAAACTTCACACGTTGATTTCGCAATATTAGGCATAAATTGCAATAAAATGGCACCTACAACATTGATGGAAGCATCCATGACTGCAACATGATGTAAGAACTTTATATTATCGGTTACTAAAAATGTACTAAAAATTCGCGTTGAAAGAGAGGGCGCAACTAAATGTTTCTAGTAACTGTAACTAGTAAAATTTTAGTAATGTATACTAAAAAAGGACTATTTGCTACACAGTAAAAAGGATTACTTGTTTTAAGAAAAAAGATTTCTTAAAATAAGATGCAACAAATTAAAGAATACTTTTTTTACTTATTTCAAGACATGCTGAAAATTTTCTTATTTAAGAAACTTATTTTCTTAATTTAAGAAGTTTGTTCGCATTGTTTACATTCGTAAAATGTGAGGTTAGGTTTTCAATGTAATTTATTGGTTACTTACAGATTCTACAAAATTTCAAGTAGCTTTATAAACCTTGCCGAAGTTAAGAGTTTTATGAATTTTGTGGCGACTACGAGATCGCGCGAAATATGTAAATTTTATTTCTTAATATAAGTAACGAGGTTTCTTACTTTCTTATTTTAGAAGAGTTTCTTCTTTTAAATAATTTATTTTTCTTAAAATAAGTAATGCATTCTTATTTTAATTACAGATTTCTTAAAATAAGTAAAATACGCGATTTTGTCACTTGTTTTTAGAAAGAAAAAATGTTAAGATGCAACAAAAATAAGAAATCTTTTTTACTGTATATATATATAAAAAGTTTAATAAAATTAAAGTAATGAAAAATTAAATTTACTTGGAAATGTTTTTCATTGTATCATGTTAGATAGATAGATAGATAGATATAGTGTTTATTTTGCACAAGGCAAAACTTTTTTTAAAAATTCTATGATAAATAGTTGATTTTACTAAATGTATTTATTTAGTGTAACTATAAAAAATATTTGAGCGGTAAAAGTTGTTAAAATCATTAGTTTACAAATAACTGTAACATTTTTAAAAAAAGTTAATTTTACGAAGAAACTAATTAATTTAAATTATTATCATGTTAAAATATAAATTTAAATATAAATTGTAATGATATTATGACTCCAATCAATTTTGCGGAAAATAATACACGGAAATCATGTATTTGATCTTCACAAAAGCTGTGAATTTTATTGTAATAAAATAATAAACAAATAGCCGACTCGGCTGGAATGTAAGAATATTAAAGTAATTTTTGATTAAATGAGTTCTATAATATGTTTACTAGAAATCCCACTGTAAAAAGTATTTAGTTAGTATTTTGATACCTCAGCTATATTAATCATAGAATTTAATGGGTTTAGCAAGAAAAATACATTTTTGTAGATGCCTTACCAAAAACTGACTCATACTACTTAGCTATTATACATATACCGTCTTTAATTTATGATTGGACTTTAATTTTGTTTATTTTAAATCATACTTAAATAGAAAGAAAATTGATGACTTGCAGCTCGCAGTGTAACTTTTAAAGTTTTTAAATTTATATTTTAACATTCGCCCTCAAACTATAACACGATGCAAACGGAAATTCGTAAAACGATAATTCCATTACCTCTTTGATATGTTGAAAACTATCTCTGCTACTTGCCTTTTTCAAATATCAATCTGTAACCTTTCCGCGAGGTAATTAAATAGAATATCAAAACCAATTAAAGACTCAGATACTCGCGTTTTTCAATTATAATTATCAATAAGTTACTCATAAAAGTCCATGATTCCAGTTACAAAATAAAAAGAACTGTAATAATATAAAAAGGTTTTTCACACAACGTAAAATCATTTTCAAAAGAATTATCATCAGGTAATAGCGCGCGAAACATTGTTCATTTTTTTTCAAGCGACAATGAAATGTAAAATGCAAACTTCAACACTGATTCGCATTGACGTTTAAAGCGTCAAAAGGTTTTATCTCGTACCGCTCTGGCCATCTATTGAGCTCAAAGGTTCTGTCGTTCTGCCTCAATATAGTAGGAATTTATATTTAGTTAGATTGAAACTTTTGAAACTGCAATTTTCATCGCGACACTGTAGCTTTGTAACATTTTAGCTTTGACAAGGCGTATTATGAATATTCTACTTTAATTGTAAAGTAACTGTTTTCAGTTATCCTACGCTGTACCATTTTCAAAATTAATCAAGTTCGTTACGGTTGGCGTGAAAAGCCCAGTTTCAAAGTTTCAGAAACCTTGGGAAACAAATTTAATTTTAATTGCAAAATTTAAGAATGTCCAACAACTACTAGAATAAGGAAGAATAGAAATAGCTAGTTAACAGTGTATTCTGTGTAGATCATGGTATTGTTTCTTTGTAAACTTTTGGAATTTTCATTATATCTTTAAAATTGATATTTCGATCTTTCAACGATGTGACGTATTTACCACATACACGAATGTCGATGAAAAGAATAAATTTGTTATTTTTCCATATTTAAAAAATCTGTACATTTACTTATATTAATAAAAAGGCATTTCACTTTCATATAGTAATACATGTAAAGTAACTCTACGGGATCGATTAGACTAAGCCTTTCTATGTATTTACGAACAAATTTTAATGACCAAAAAATAACAACAAATGTTTTAAAGAATCCGTATACAATCTACAAGACCTCCGACGTTTCAATTAAGATACACCTAATCAATGAAGAACAATAATGAGATTTATGATCAAAATTATAAATATTATAAACAAATACATATTGTTTTTTACTGATTAAGTATTTTTAAAAAATTGAAGGGGCGGAGGTCTTATAATTTGTCTAAGTATTCTAAAAATCATCTATAAAAATAAAAAGTTTGTAAATAACAGTTTATTAGGTTGTAAACGCGCGTAATTTTTTTTATACTCTAGGTACAAACACATTTGTTGTCCTTTGTTTATTATTAAATTGTATTCGTATAGAAATATTTTATGCAAACAATGCTGTATAGTTACTTTTTACATCATATATTTTACAACAACATAATATTTTTTTTGTATTTCCTATATTTCGACAGACATTCCTTCTCAAAGCAAAGAATCAGCAGATTACGCATTAAACAATACTAAACTGCAAGGTTTACCCCTTTTTACACTAACCCTCACTCTTTCAAATTTACACTCACCATCACTTTCGAAGCCTCAACCCCTAAAAAAAATACCACCACGAAACCTCCTTCTACACCTCATCATCGCACCCTCATCACCGCCAATTAACAGCTCATTCAGCCACCACCTCTGCGCGCGTTAAAACTCTCCCGCGAACCCTCTCTCCACTCAAGTCCATCGCCCTCTATTACCTCCCTCCCTCCCCCCCCCCTTCGAAAGGAGATACCCACCCATGCGCTGTCCCCCTCTTATATACCAGTCGGCGGGCGGTTGAGTCACGCGGCTAAATTTGCATAGAACGTAGGTAGACGTGCGTGCGTCGCGTCGCGTTAAAAGCAGAGCGCAGAGAGAGAGGAATCAATCTTCGCGGACGCGGGAGAGAGTGCAATGAGCCGCGCCGCGCCACGCGACGGAGACGTGCATGCGCGCGCTTGGAGATTACGAAATGAGTGTGTGTGTGTGCGTGTGTGTGTGTGTGTGTGTGTGTGTGCGCGCATGTTTTGCTGATTAGTTGAAAGTTTGGAGGGTTTGGCTTTTCACAGAGAAAGCTGTGTAACGATGTAAATCTTTTAATCAGAGATTTCGATAAATTTTGATATTTTCGAGGTTCCTCAGACAGAAAAATAGGTTTCAAAAAAATGTGTGTGTGTGTGTGTGTAAGTGTGTGTGTGTATGTATGTGTGTGAGTGTATGTGTGTGAGTGTATGTGACTGAGTGTGCCTACGTGTATGTATGCGTGTGTGTATGCATGTGTGAGTGCGTGTGTCTATATCTATATGTGAGCGTGTGTGTGTGTGTGTGTACGTATGTATGAAACCAAATTTGTGTCAACCATAAATCTTCAAGGGAAGCATATCACGAGCTTAAATTATGCAGGCATATTCCGTGTGTGTGAACTTGGAACTGATTAGATTTTGGAGCTGAATGGATAATACTAAACTCATTTATCTAGGAAAATATTAATTTTTAAAAAATTGTAAAAATCTAAAAAAATTTGTTGGCATTTTATACATTGAACTTTCAAAAATATGTAGGTTTCATTGTTTGTCTTTTAAGATGAATATTAGTTTGTTCGTATAAAATAAGTTAATATTATTCTTAACATAGAAACAATTATGTAAGATAATAAGGAGGGTCATCAAAATCAGTGTGCTAACTAAGCAACTGTTTATAAAACTTAATTTTATGATATATAAATATCATAACAAACATACTCTAAAATGGAAAAAGACAAAGACCTACCTTACAATTTTTTGTTCACGTTACATTTAAAGATCTTTGAGAAAGAAATCAGCTAAAGCAGTTAACAGCAGTTTTCTTGCTATTGTGGGGTGTGTATGGTTCAAAATTTTGGTGGGGTTTTTGGGGGTGATTGTTTTGTAATTCCAAAAATTTGAAAGATATGAGGGTTTGTAACTTATGAAAAGAAAAGTTGCTAACTAATGTTCGAGACAGCAGAAAACAAAATTATTTTTGTAAAATCTTTTTAAGTACTTTTTAATAATTCATTATATAAGAAAGTTAAAAAAGATCTTAAAGAATTCTTAAAATGCTAATAAAGATTTATAATGTCTGTGACATTCATGAACTCTTTGAAAACTCTTTAAGAGTTCTTTTGTAATAATAATGCACTGTAGGTTGAAATTATTATATGCTTGATATAAATTATATTGTAATAAATAAATATATATGTAAGGAATACAAAGATGACGTACTATTCGAAACCTGCAAAAGGTATTATCACAATAAAGCTAATACAGTGCATCTCATAATTATAAAAAATTCAGAAATTTTCACGTTTAAATGTTTGTATTATACCTTTTTTTAAAAAATCTGTAACTTTGGAAGCAAAAATCCGAGGATAATTTTACAAAAAGCAAATTAAAGGAAAATGTGTTTTCTTTAAAACATTACGAGAATATTTCTTTCACATGAACATTAAAAAAGTTATCATTGTTTCATTACTATAGAAACATTTTTATCTAATTTTCAAATTTTGTTTAAACCATCCGTGAATTTATCATAAGTTAATGTAGAAAACAAATTCTAGTAACGTTTTAAAGAGAATACATTTTTCTTTCATTTGCTTTTTGTATAATTATATTCGGTTTTTTTATTCCAAAGTTACAGATTTTTTAAAAAAGGGAATAATACACACATTGAAACGTGAAAATTTCTGGTGTTTCTATAGTTATGAGACGCACTGTACAACACCTAAGAAATATTCACTGAAACTTTCAAAGCATAATATTAAGAATTACTTAAGAGGTGGCCGTATTCGATGTCCTTGTCTAATCACAGTTTTGCTATTTACTCAAAAAGTAGTTTGTTATTTGAAAAACTAAGAGTTGACCCCAATTCGTCTTAAAATAAGAAATATTTTGAGATCTAAAAAAGTACCTAACATTATTTCCTTTTCGAGAAAACTTCGGAACGCAAAACCTAACCTTCACTTTCGTGTTTCGAAATTTTCTCGAAAAGGAAATAATGTTAGCTACTTTTGTAGATCTCAAAATATTTATTATGTTAAGACGAATTAGGGTCAACTATTAGTTTTTCAATTAACAAACTACTTTTTCAGTATATAGCGAAAATGTTATTTGATAAGGACAGTAGATACGGCATCCTCTGTTTTTGTGTTTTTATGAGCCGGCAAAAATTATCTGTTTAAAACCTTTCATTTTGAAAAATTTTTCACTATAAATAATTGATAATATCCTTAATTCACCGTTGTAAGACCACACAATCTTGACCCTACACGTTATATTAAATTACGATAGTTTCTACCATATTTATTGAGAAAACTTTGCAGCGTTCAGGTTTCAGGATGACACGAACATCAAAAATTTTTTTACGACGGTGATTCAACTCCTTCTGATACGTACTAAAACGCTATGGATTTACTTTTTCTATAAAAATCTTTTTTTTTTCAGCGAACAAACCAATTTTTAAGAAATGATTAATAACAAATTTAAATATATTAGTTTGTTCTGAGAAAAATAAAAAAAAATAAAAATATAAAGATCTTTATAGAAAAAATTAATCTATAGCATTTTAGTACGTATCAAATAGAGTCGAATCACTGTCGAAAAAAAAATGTTGTTTATCTGTCATCCTGAAGCGTACACGCCGCAAAGTTTTTCCAATGAATATGGTATAAAATATTGTAATTGTAATTGTAAAATGGGGCCTGCGGCGGCTCAGTCGGTAGAGTGTCGGATTCCCACGCCGGTGACCCGGGTTCGAATCCTAGTCTCTGCCGATTGATACAAGCACCTCTGTAAAAATTACATGTGCTTTGTTTACAAACACACCGCAGACCCCCGTCGTCCATTAGCACCACATGGAAGCACAAACATGGCGACGTTAAATAATAATAAAAAAAAAAAAAAAAAAATATTGTAATTTAATATAACGTGTAGGATATAGATTTTGCAGTTATACAATGATGAAATCAAAGATATTATCAAGTATTTGTAGTAAGAACATTTTCAAAATGAATGGTTTTAAACAAAAAACGTTTACCTTCTCATAAAAACAAACTTCTTTTCTCGAGTTTGACTCATGCTTACCCCCTTAATTACTCGCGATTAATCAGTAACAGCAGTGTCAAAAATCCAATGTAAATGTCACCTGGTGGCGAAATTTCGAAGCTGTCTATGAGTAGTAATTCGATATATATAGTTTTTTTTTTTTTTTTTTATTATTATTTAACGTCGCCATGTTTGTGCTTCCATGTGGTGCTAATCGACGACGGGGGTCTGCGGTGTGTTTGTAAACAAAGCACATGTAATTTTTACAGAGGTGCTTG
The DNA here is from genome assembly GCA_949152435.1 of Gastracanthus pulcherrimus. Classification (NCBI taxonomy): domain Eukaryota; kingdom Metazoa; phylum Arthropoda; class Insecta; order Hymenoptera; family Pteromalidae; genus Gastracanthus; species Gastracanthus pulcherrimus. Next base: position 177,688,414 of record OX424576.1, read on the forward strand.
TATCAATCGGCAGAGACTAGGATTCGAACCCGGGTCACCGGCGTGGGAATCCGACACTCTACCGACTGAGCCGCCGCAGGCCCCAAGATATATATAGTTATATTGTACATTTACCCTTAGAGAGCTTTGGAATCTATCCGTAGGGATCGCGATGGTACTGTTTAATCGCAAATTTATAGTTTTTTTCTCACAAAACAAAAATTTTTATGCATGGAAAATTTACAGAAATATACATGTATAAGAAACTAATTATTCAGTAAGAACAATTTTAATTAAAGAGATTTGAAACAAATTTTTAATCACACAGTGTATATTTGTGTATCATTACAAATGAATAACATATATTACGATGATTAGGATATCAAAATGATAGATTTTATTAGTTCTTTATGATATAAAAAATTTGTTTTTTCTAAAGCTTTAAGGTTTCTTTCAATAGCTATAAAATTTAAGCATATACGATAAGTAATGATAAACATCTATACAAATTTTGAGAAAGATATACCTGTCGAAGAGTTAAGGAATTGTGATATGTCACATACAATAAACATACAATAAACGCACGCACGGACATATACACACCCATACTCATATGTGCGCACATATTTTACTTCTTGTATAGCTCAATATTTTATTACATTTTTCATAAAATTTTAATTAATTTGAGTAATTATGAATTTATTACAATTTTTTACTTGAAAATTAGACAAAATGAGCGAACTTCAAAATGTTCTTTGCGCATGAAAAATCCATGAATTTACCTGCAATTTGGTAAAAGTATTTGTTGTGAAGGAAGTTATGTATAAGGTATTTTTGTTACATATCAACAAAAATAAATAAGATTGTTAAAATAAATACCGAAAATAATTATTTTTCAATAAAACTCCACAACTTTTTCATCAGTCTATGAACGAAAATTTGAAAAGATTCGTCAATTTATCATGCTAAGGAAGCATTTCATATCCATGCTTCGATCAAAAGATGTTGACCGAAGAACATCAATAGGTCAATATTTTCAATAGGTCTTAGAACTCACTTTATATGGAATAAGCATCATCTTTCATGCGTTTAACATAAAAAAATAAGCATCTTTGACAATATAAATTGAGTCTATGTGATTTTATGTGAGTTTCAAAATAAAAACATTCTGTGTTCAATCTATGCTATTTGTATACATTCTTGTATATTTCATAACATATTTTTAGAAGTAAGCAAAAGTTAATTATAAATTTCCATAAAATGACCTTAGAAACTCAAACGTTATAGTGCATAATGTATGGAAATTTCAATTCAGTGTTTGGAATATCAGAATATTATATTGAAAAGTGAAATTTTGTATACAGTATAGGAAAGTTTATACACACTGAAGGTTGAAGTGTAATTTTCAATAAACACACGTCAACCGTGTGTTGAAATAAATCATAAACCAGTAGTACACTTTTAAAACTTTTTATTAATAAATAAATATTAATTATTGCTGATATATTGTATAAATATATTAAAAATGTTTAAATAAGAATAATTTTATTTTAAAACTTTCTGGAAAAATTACGTTCGCAAAATTTTTTTATACGACAATCATAAAAGTATTAACAAATCTACTAAAAAACATTATTTCTTTAAAATTTCATCTTCAAATGTAGATTTTTTTTAGCACCCAAAAGATTGAAATAAAATTCGTCAATCTAAATCTTAAAACAAATGTCTCAAACTCTATTGTCAGACATTGCAAAATGTGAATTTCACCATTACAATAATAACACACCTTATATAGACGCAGTATTGATAAACATTGTGAAAAGTTCATTAATCTAATTTTTAAAGAATTAAAAAATTTTGATCTTTAAAATAATTCATATGAACAGTTTATTATGTATACTGAATCTTTTTACTGAGCTTTAAATAAACTCTTTTAGTAATTTTAATATAAATACTTTAGGAGCTTTTTACGAACTGCCCATGAATTGTTTAGGTAGACATCCATAAATTACTTTTGAATACCTAAAAGATTCTTTAAGAACCTAAAGTAGAATAATCTCAAATCACCATCTTTATATTATAAAAAAAATCTGAACTCATTATAATATATTCGTGAATATATTTCTTATGAATGTTGTCATGAATTTATTTTTAACTAGTTAACAAATTATGTACAACCATTTTATGTACTCTTAACGGCGTGACTCTTTAGACCCAATATACGCTCAAAATGAATTATTTCCTAGTATCTAAAAAAGTTATAAAATAATTCAAATACAGTATCTAATGTCACACCGTAGAGATTTTATAAAAAAGTTCTTAAGGAATTATTTTCGAGTTAGAAATGGGTATAAAAGTAGTTCATAAAAAGCACTCATAAATATTTCAAAAATAATTCCTAATGAATTCTTAAACAGTTCTAGATTGCTACTGACATTTAACACTTTTATGAACTCTATTCGGACTTTTTAAGAATACTTTTTTACTTACATTCATAATGAATTTTGATAGAGTTTGAAAATAGTTTTTCTTTTCTCCGAAAGATGATAATTTGAGACAATTATTTCTGGGTTCATAAAAAGTATTTCAAGTATTCAAAAAGAATTTGAGAATACCTGTCTAAAAAAATACATTCAGCGATTTTTAAATAGAGTTCATTTATGACTTAAGGAAAGAATTTACTAATTGACCATAATAAGTACATAAAGAGTTCATAAGCAATTTATGCATAATCTCTAAATCATGTGACAATCAAGAATTCTTTTTTATTCTAATCCCATACTTGACCATTATTCAAAAATAATTCTTAAAAGAGTCCATTAAGAGTTCACGAACATCACTCTCATTAGAATTGTTTATATGCTCTTTAAGAACTTTTAAAGAAATCTGTTCCAACTTACATTCATAATGAATTCTTAAAGAGCTCGTAAAAAGTTCATGCAAATAATTATTATTTTTTTGGCTGTCTGGGATATCTAGAAATACTTTTTTGAATACTTGTCCTACCTGGGTAAATACTCTTTTTGCACTCTTTTATAATTCCTTAATCATGCTCAAGCAAAAACCTCAGTCAGAAAAAGAAAGAATTCATTTAAAGAACTCTTAAGGAACTCTTAACGAACTCTTTAAGTGTTCCTTCCTTATGAATGTTAATTAAGAACTAATACCTAAAGATCTCTAAAAGAGTTCACAAACAATGTCGAAAGGCACTTTCATTGAAGAACTCTTTTCGAACTCTCTTCGAATTCTCCTCTACTAGCGCTGTCGCCTAGGTCAACAATTCCTCGAGACCTCCGATGCTCAAAAAGACCTCTTTAGGAATCGATTTCGCCGTGCAACCCCGCCTCGGCCTCGCTCGACAGGCGCGACAAGCAGATAGCGTTACAAAGGCATCATCGCGGTATCGCGCGCTACTCGCTACCGCCGTTTTAATTGAAATCTTGGCTGCGTGCAAACAGCAGAGAGAGAGAGAGAGAGAGAGAGAGAGAGAGAGCACACACGCACACACACAGAGACGACAGAATACAACAGACACTGACCTTTATATTGGTGACGTCGACGAAGCGCAGCTCGCTCTCCTCCCCGTTCAGCATAACAAAGACGGACTGCTCGCTCGGTGCATCTGCAAAACACACACACAAGCACGAATCTCAGTATGTATATATACACGTATGTATGTATGTATGTGTATGTGTAGCTGTGAGAGTGCGGAGGCACTTGTCACAGCGTGCGCGCCAACTTTGCCCGCATTGATACGGCGCCGAATAGACGCCCGTCGAGTTGTTGTGCGCACCAGCCACGGCATAATTCGCTCGCTCGACGGTAATTTCAAGTGCGAGCGCGAGAGAAGACAGGGATTCAATTTTCCCGTGTGGGGGCCGGTGTATGGGTTTGTTTGAGAAAGTAGGGTGTATTATTAGAAGTCGGGAAGTTCGGACGAGGTTTTGGGAGGGTTCATGAATGACGGGGAAACGTGACTTTGGAGGAGTGATCTTTTGTTTTGTGAATGTATACTACTTAAGTTCAATTATTAGGTAAGTAGGAATTCAGAGTGCGATTTGAGTGTTTTTTTTAATTGTACTGATTTTCAATTTGCGCTCGAGTCGAAGCTGTGTTGAAAATACCCAGCTGGAAATACAGTTGGAATCTATCGAAATTTACCTGAATTTTAGCTGGATTTGGTTGACATCCAAATGGATTTCTAGCTACATTTCCAGCTGAATTTCAAGGCTAATCTAGATGGATTTCCAGCTGGAAAGCCATTGCAATTTGATTAGAGATATACTTGAAAATCTGCCTTGAATTGGCTTGATTTTCAATCGTATTGCTAGTTGGATATTTTCAACGAGGTGTACTGATTACATTTTTACGTAAGAAATTATTTTTAAGGAGAAGTTAAAGGAGATCCATCAGAAAGCTCAATCAGAATACACCTTAGATTTCTAGCTGGAAATCTAGTTTAATCTGATTAGAAATATATCTGGAAATTTACTAGCAATTCAATAGGATTCCAACCAAATCCAGCTGAAATTCAGTCAAATTCAGATGGACTTCAGATAGACTTCAATGGGATTTTGGTTGGATTTCCAACTGGACTTCCAGCTGGATTTTAATTAGATCCAACTTGATTTTCAACTAGGGTTTTAATGCAGCTAGCTCATTTCCTTCGACAGTTATATAACTTTGAAAAACATGATAAAATATAACTTAAAAAATATTCGATTTATTTTCAGCTATATTTTGTCATAATATTGAAAGTTGCGTGCCTATTGAATAAAATAAGATTTCCGCCTAAATGATCTTTATAATTAATGGGATATTTGCATTAGATTGAAATATAAAGAGCCTATACACTTTTTCCGTAAAACTATTTGCGTCCATTTTAAAGTTAATTTTTAGTAAACTACCAAAAATTGAACTTAAGTAGTATATATGTACAAAATCAAAAAGCGTTAGACTTGTTTTCTTTCATTTATTAAATGTTCCGAACACCCCTTAAAGTTTTAGCAGAATCAGTGATCCGGGGGTCTGTTATTCTTCTATATAGTTCGAGGCGAGTTTTGCCGTGGCACTGCTTTGCGCTTTTATTCTTGATTTGTGAAATCGTGGTAGCAAGCAATGGAGGATATGGAATCCGGATATGATTTTGAGATTTTGAGTTGGGATCGGTAATTTTGCAATTTTCTGTTATTTTTACCGTGAAAATATATTGGAAAAAATACGAAATGTTTGATTTCATAAAGAAGTAAACTGCATTTTTCTAGAATTGGATTCGATTGAGAATTCGTATTTTCTGTAATAAAAGGTTTACATCAAAATCGTTTGACTCCATATCCTCAAGATTGCAAAACAACTCAAAACTACGAAATTCCTGCATTCCGAATGATATAATTTTTATACTTCGTAGATATAAGTCTTCAAATAAATTTCAAAAGATTTTTATTTAATAAATAATGCAATTTTGAGCTGCTTAAATTCTAGGGAGTACTGCTAAATGTGCATCGTGGTAATCTTATTCTGCTCGACTTATATTAATGCTCTAAATCTATTCATAAAACTGTATACACATGTATTCAAATCTAAATAAACTAATAAGTGAGCAGCGTGAACGTGAAAGCGATGTTTATCTAAATTAGCCAGTAAAGAAGCATCTATATTTTGCCGATTGTACACATTTAAGGATGAATGAATCCCTGTTTTCATTATCTTACTTTATCTTTTATATTACTTCTTTCTACTATTCACAAAGAAATTTCATTATAAATCATTTATTCCATACACGAGAAACGAAATTTCCCAACTCGGAATGTTTTAAGAATTTCCTTTGACAATAAAGCAAATCTTTTTATATTCAGCAGCGAATAAAGAATATGTTACTGCGAGTGATAGAAACGAAAGTGGAATAACGCGGTTTGCGTAAAAAAAATTCGAGCACACGCGAGCAAAGAGAAGAAAATAATATACATACTCCCCCCGCGATCATTTATTATTTTCGTTCGCTTTATTTTCTCCCCCGTGATTGCGTTATCTGCCATTGTCAGTCACACACGTAATCCACGTAAATTCGTGCGTCTGCTTTCTATTGTTCCCTTGATAAAATCGTTTATCGACGTAATTTATCAAAGCTATATGCAGTTCCGACTATTCGATTTTGTCTATTTCTACTTCCTTGTGATACTTACTTTTTGTCTTTATATTTTAATTGATGTCCTTTATTTATAATTTTGATTAAATTTTCAAAATCTTTACAATACGTAATTTTGTATATCATAGGGAATATATTCAGTGTGAATAAAATGTTAAAATCCCTCTCCGATAAACAATTTCATGAAATATCACATTTTTACGTAAAATGTTCTCTTCGCTTACTGAATTAATTATTCTTCTTGAAACTGAACTGGCAAAACTTGTTTCTATGCATTAAATGAAATAAAGTTAAATTTTACTCTGGAAAATTTTCATTTTTACTAACTCTGCATACTTATAAATTTCATATTGTTTGCAAAAGTTTTTATAAATTGAAAATATAATCAAAAATCAGTAAAAGTTAGTTAAAATAAACACTTTTTCAAGATAAAAGCTAACTTCTATTTATACATTGAACCAAGTTTTTTCTGTTCAAATGAAAAATGATCGATTAATTTAATATGCACAGTGAGTATTTAAATAAGAAATTGGGTACTCGATGAAATTATCCATCGAAGTGTGAATTTGACACTTCTGACATATTCCGCAAGAGTTTTGAAAATGTAATCTGAATTATAAAATATTAAACAAAACATCACAGAACCTCCCCCATAAAAGTTAATTAAAAGTGGTTAATTAAAATGTTTCACTTATATAGTCATAAACGGTTCTTTGTCATTTTGAAAATAATTAAAAACGTATAATTACAACAGTATGATACATTAATTACACACAAGAATATAATTATTTTTCAAACATTCTTCAGAGATTTTTTATAACAAATATTAAACATCTGAAATTTTTATGAAAATTACTTAATACAAAAATTAATATACACCTCCGTAATTTTTATTGTAATTCAAGACGTATATTCAGAGTATGACCCGAATGCGTTAATTAAGAAGGCAACTCGCTTCAGCCACTGTGCACTTATCGTGCAAAATGCAATTTTTTATTTCTTATGCGCATAATGTGCCGCTTAATAACGAACAATTTTAAGATTAATTAAAGTAAAAGCACTAAAACCTATGCACTTTGCAACTAAAAATCTATTCAACTTTTTACGAAGCACGCGCTAATCTATCACGTGATCAAACTTAACTTAAATGGCAGTTGTGATGTTTAAGCGATGCACTCTTTTCGCGAGACACTACACAATATCACAGAAAAATTTTGGTTATGAAATATATGAATTAAGTATACACGATAAACAACCAAATTCTTTCTCAGCAGGCACGAAATAAAGCGCTTTTACAAGCCTCTTTTCTAAGGCTTACCTCACCCTAAGCATCGATCCTTTTCACATTCCTCGATGCTTTCTCGTGTTCAGTGGGTTTTTTAATTCAGAGAATTCTTCAAGCTGTTTTGAACAAAACGAAAGAAAAAACGATGAAATTATTCTCTTGTATGAAGAGGAAATTCATTAAAGCCTAATTTCATTCGGATTATGAACGGAATTCTCAAAACGTTAATTATTTTAAGCCGGTAGCACTCAAATATTCGAGAGCATTAAGCTGCATTGTTGTGGATGCAGTTTTGTGTAGTTAATAGTTCATAATTTTAATAAACTTATTTTCAACGTAGAATATTTGAGACTCAATTGTGAAATAATAACTAAATAATATTGTTAATTTATAAAAAATTTAAATTATACAAATGGTGATATAATTACTTTTCTATTCGAAAATTTATTTTAATATAATAACGAAAAAGATTTAATATATCAGAAGAGAGAATCCATTCAATTTTTTATTTCCTTTGGCTGAAAGATCTACAAATTTAGTTTTAGTATCGTATCGTAGTAAATGTACCGTAAAAGTTTAAATATCTCATGTAAAATATTCTGAAGCATGAAATATTATGAAGCTCTAAAATATAAACTTTGAGAATGAGCGTTCAGAACCATAACAGAATAAATCTACTTTAGAAAATTTTGAAAACTGTCTCTAACGTTTCAACATTATTTACTGGTTGTTTTATTTAAATATTGTTTCAATGTTATTTTCTATGTATATAATAGAAGCATAAAATAAATTAAATTCTAGCATAGAGACTCTATCAGTGTATCTGAACTATATATATTGTTTATTTAATGGATATGCACGCAATATTCTTTCAATGCAGGACAAAAACAGAGTAGGCCAGACTCAAAAAAGTATACAAAAAAGATATATATTAAATGATTAAAATTGCTATCATTGCAGTTAACGAGCAAAGTTTTGCCTGTGACAGAATGTCCCACGTTCGTTCAATAATAATGGACACTTACTAACGAACAATGTAAAAAAATTATGAAATTCGGACCCAAAAAAGCTTGGAAATTTTATTCGTTTATTCCTTTCCCTATTTCTGTAGAACACGTACAATAGATTACCATTTCTTAAAAATAACAAAACTCCATAAAAGATACCATAATCACTTTTCCTATTATCAAAATAATTAAATTTCTCAACACTATATCGCTCAAGAAATGAACATATTCTGTTACAGAACTGAAGTCTCCATACAAACACGTTATTTCTACAAAAAGAGAGAAAAAAAAAGATATATTTTCTCTCGCGAAACCGAAGGCAGATAGCACAAAGGCAAAGCACAAAGAATCTTCCCCTTTACTTCGAGAGCGTCATTACACCGGATCCACGCGCCGCGACACCGTCGCCAGCACTTGCGGCTCCCCATTGTCGGCGCGTGAAAGAGAAGCTCGGGGCCGATTCCGAGAATCGCGCTTTACAGCCGCGGTGGCATTTCTCGATAATACGAGTACGCACTCCCCCGGCTTTATCCACTTAATTAAGTGGCGATTCGATTCGCGTGATTGTGTGATTCCGAGCTGCCGTAGGGCTTTATCCTTGCGATTCGAACTGTGGAGCGAATCGTCGCGCGTGGCGGAGATTTTGTTTAAGTGGTAAATGTTTAAATGTTGGAGTAAGGGAAGTTGATTTTGTAGTTGTGAATTTGTTGTGACTGTGTTTGCACTTTTGGTCACCCTGTACTTTTTAAAAGACAGTTTTCATTAAATTAAATCTTTTAACTTCAAACCGCGTATTTGTCTAATCTAATGTAAAATGAAGCTATTGAAACTACAGTTTTCTTTGAAAAATACTATTTTAAAAAATTATGTGTTTTAAGTGTATGGTTAAAAAAAATTGTATATTGTAAATGTACTCAGTCTAAAACTTTATTTAACTGTAAATACTTGGTAAATGCTGCACGTTGAACACAAAATTTTGATCATCGGATCATGTAAAGTCGTGCATACCACAAAGTTCCTATAAAAGAGGTACTGGAAATGGCAACTAAATAAAGATTTTGAGGGCTTAACATAAATATATTATTAAGTATGTACACTCGATGGCACTTTCCACTCTCACAAATGCTTTTCAAATTTTCGAAATCGTCCAATGCAAAAAACAAACAAAAAACAATCTTAACCGGGGTAAACTGAAGAAAATAATATCCTTAGTTTTATCCTATTTAAAGCAAGGTATAATGTCTAACCATGCTCGGAAATATCTACTTATTTTTCCGAAATTTCACCGCATTTTTCTCAACCGTCTCCACACATAGAGGGTTCTATTTTTTCATTCGTGTTTTGGTGAGTTCTAAACGATGGTATTGGTTTTATATGTACCCTTTCAACGGATAAAATATTATAAATCTGTGGGAATCCTACTTTGAACTATTATGTACTGTTTATATACTGTTAAAATTTTTTGGTTAAGTAATATAAATGTCTTAATGCTTTAGAACTAGCAACAAATAATGGCTATCAAAATAAACCTTGCACCAAAATTCTAGTTTAAACATCTACTTGCAATTTCCGGAAAACCAATAATCAATTTAGCGAATTAAAAAGTCGTGACTGGAAGAGTTAAATAACAAAAGAGTTAAAAATAAAAATGTTAAAGTTCAGCAAAAAAGTTTCTCGTAAATTAAGAAGTTTTCTATTAGAAGAATTATTTTCTTGTTTCCAATAAATACGTGTCTCTTAATGCTACAGTTGTTACATAAGTATTTTAAAAGATCTATGGCTATTGTTCAGAAGAAGAAACTTTTTAAGAATTAGATTTATAATTTTATTTGATGTGCTACGCGGATTAAAAATATATGATTCTTTGAAGTAGATTATGATCTATTATAATAAAATATTAATCAAATGTGTCATCAATAACAATAAAGCACCTTTCAATGTCTGATTAAAACTCTTGATGAAACTCTCTGACAGAAATAAATTGAATTGCTATCACTGTTACGTATAATATCCATCCGTTTCACAACTGTCATCACGTAAATAATATTAAATTATTCTTTTGTACAGTACAATGGTATAATAATTAATATACTATGTATATAATTGCATCCAATAATCATCACCTTTTTGTTTTAATGATATTTTGTTTTAAACTTGCAAATCTATATATTTGTATCGGAAAGAAGTTGTCATATAAGGTGACTGAAGATGAAAATGTTTTATAATTACGTAAATAATCATTGACAAACAATTACTTACTATACGAAGAGTATATCAGAGTATATACTCAACAAAAATTCAATTACCGCAGGCTTAAAAATCAAATTTCAACCATACTCTTTGAAACTTTCAAGAAATCTTTATGATATGTTTCCTTTTACTTGATTATAGTGATACTAAACCATATTGTTAAAAGAAAATACGGGAACCAATTATTTCCTTTAATTTTCAATTTTGATAAAGTAGCGGGTGGGTTTAGCAACACCTTAATAGCAGCACAGAAATCGAACAAACTTTAGTTTTTACAGAGAAAAAGACCCTTTTTTATACTTGAAAAAATTTACTTTTTATCTTAACAATACTGTGACTTTTCGACTTCTCAAGACAGTATTCCACTTATTCAAGTAAGTGTTGTACCTAATCAAGGAAGTCTCAAATCTTACGCGCCGCAAAATCCTTTCAGTAGATACGGTATTGACAATAGCGATTTCTCGTGAGACGTAGAATCAAGATTTCGAGGTTTTACAATGGTGAAATTAAAGACATGACCAAGTATCTACAGTAATAAAAATTCAGAAAGTTTGCTTTAAAATATAAAAAGTTTTATAGACTCATAAAAAGAACTTTCTTTTAGGGTCTAAAGTTGCCTTGTACTCTTATCCGAATGCCTGCCTTCAGCCACCCAATCCAGCGCCACTGATTTTAAAACTTCCCGAGGATCTACCCAACTACCACCATCCCCAACATCCCACCCATCTCCATCTCTCCAAACTCAACACCCCTCTATTCACCACCTCGATCATTACACCTCTAACCTCCCTCTCCATACGTATATTGTTACGGACAGAGTCCATTAGTAATAAGAAAATGTAACTGTGGAATAAGTTCCTATGCAAAAGGTCTCTAAGACTTTCTGTACAGTTGAAACGCGAGGACATTCTCAAGTTTCTTATGTATGTTTTCGGCGGTCGTCGGCGGGAATAGCGGCTCATTCTAGCTCGAAAAAGAATGACGCAGAGACCAGATGCACTCTGGCCATTATACAGATCAGTAGTTACAAAGCGCGTTATACTAATAAGGTCAATATTGTATTTAATAAATAACAGACTTTATCATAAACGGTGTATAAATTATTCTAACAAAATTATTAGTTTATTCATGTCCCGAACATATATATATGTATATAATATATGTCTCACCTCGTTGGCGCACGTGCTCGTAGGCGTTGATGCCCTCGCTGGACATGAACTGGCTGACGAGGGCGGACTTGCCGACTCCTCGCGCCCCCAATATCGCCACGTTGTACGAGGTGAGGTCCTTGGGCGGCGAGGACTTGCTCACACTGCTCTCCTCGGGCTCGCCCTCCGCCGGGGCGAGCGAGTTCGAGCGCGAGCGCTTCTTGCGAAACGAGTCGCCCCGGTTTACCACACCTGGAAAATAGAGAGAAGAATTTTTTATGGGATTAATAAGTGTTCTTTTTCTTTTCTTTTTGTTTTATATTTTATATTTATTTTTTTTTGTTTTGTTATATGGTTTTTTGTATATTGTAATAGGGGTTGTTTCAATAGTTTTGATAGTGAATTCGTGATCGTGTAATTAGCGATATGCATTGGCCAATTAACTTGTTAACCAATTTTTAAAGTGTATGAAAGGCTTCAGTTTAATATGAGCTACTTCATGTACAAAATCAAGTGAAAAAACAATTATCTGTGAATGTGATACTACCTTTGTTCTGATGAAAAATAAGCCATGAAAGTGAAACCTAGCGTAAAGTATATTTCAATAACGTTTCTGAAATCTAGCACCTGATATCTTTCGGATGCAATCTTTCTGAAAGGTTTCTGGTATCATTTTCAATATTGTAGTTGATAGACGTTGAATACAAAAAATTGAAATAAAAAATACAGCTTGACTTGTCTGCGTAGTAACCAGTCGAAAAATGTAAAAAGAGCGCAATGAAGAAACAGGACAAAAACTAGTGTGCAATTTACGTTGGACATTTTTCAAAGAGTTGGTGATTCGTTCGATAGTTGAATATATCGTATGATCCGTATGTTCATTATGAGAATTAAAAAAAGGATAATGAGCTGGTCAAGAAAGTCGTTTAAGTGGCCACTTAAAAGTCAGTAAATCGTTTTATACAATCTAAAAATAATTATCATTTTTAATTCATAATTTTTAAAATAATTAAATAAAAGACCATGAACTGGTTTTAAACTAGACAAAAACTGATGCATAATGTTTTTTTTTAAATCGCTTAAAACTAGTGCAATATACAAAAAGATGAGTAGAGAGCGAAAGAATATGTGGATAACAGAACTTGAACTCACATAACCGAGAGAGCGCAAATAAGCACGTGCTCTTATACCACTGAACTTATGACCATGATGCAGTAAACCGTATACTATATCTTCTCGCTGACTCGTACGAATCGTTAACGAATAACTCCGTGACACTAGCTACTTCCAATCAGAGAATCATTTTATGTAACCTCAAACAAATAATCATTTTTAATCCCTTGAGAAACCTAAAGGATAACTAAGGGACCACCAATCTTTCAGAATTAGAAATTTAAATAAATCAACTATAACAGAAATTCAGTGCCTGTGCTAATATAGAATCAGTTCTCATAAGAAATATATTTATTTTCACTTAGAACTTACTATTTTAACCCTGTGAACTCTAACATATTTGTAATGTATTAATCTTGCAATGTAATAGATCTGCTAGAGTACCATAGTTATTATCCTCATGGACCTTTTCGTAAGTATTTTTCACACGGTCTTCAAAAAGTTAAACGAGGAAATATTAGAAGTTTTATCTGTTAATATTAGATTTAGTGTTTACATACAAACTACTCCGATAAATTTAATAAGACTGATTTTGAGTATATTTTTAAGTAAATTATTCTTGTCCATAGTACATAACATAATTTTAACTGTACATACTTTTCATAATTTCAAATGTAATATACATTACAAGGAAAAAGAAAAAATATAAGACCTGTATCCTGTGACAACATATAACAAGTCTCAATCTCGTGCAAAATGACAATATGATAACATTATAAGCCTGGAGAAGGTGACGAATTACCTGCCAAAGCGTTAATAAAATAACAACCCAGGTTTTTAATTATTGTCTCACCAAAATATTTGATAATTATATCAACAAAAATTATCTTTTTATTTGGAGTTTATAGGAATACGTATATTTGTAAACTTTTTGCTGATGTAACAAGTCGTCTCATTTAATTGTCGAACACTTATACCATCTCAAACAGCTTTTGGACATAGTGGAAAAAGTTTTCGTCGTAATCGATAATTTGATTACTGCCGCAAACTACCTTCGAGCTTCGTCGAAACTCTACAGTCAAACTTCCGGTCGAAATGTGCGTAAGCACTTCTGTGTTTGACGACACGTACTTAATTGTAAAGTACTCCTAAAGTTCTCTTGCGTACCCAACTGCATCGATTTAGATATATATTTGAATGCCTTTAGCTGCGATTTCGTAATTCTCGAGTCTAGTTTACATAAACAGGAAAACGGCATGGTACCTCAAATCTAAATGTAAAATTTAAAAAATTTAATATTGTTATCATTTAGATTCGTTTCGACTTATATTTTAAAAGTTTTCCCGATGAGTCATGTATGTTGATTCGTTAAAAATTAGCTCCAATAAAGCATGGTAAGTCAACGTTCATATTAAAACTTTTATTTTCGTAATCAAGAGAATCGTAAGTTGCTCAAATAAAATAATCCACTTAATGAACTTTTGAAATACCCATTAGGTATTTTTTTTAATAAATGCGGGCATTACTGCCCTTACTCAGGTAGCGGGTTGCAAGCGATCTCCGCAATTGAAAAATCCGGAAAGCCATTTTCGTAAAAATTCGGATTGATGAGGATTTGAACCCACGTCTCTTGAGCAGCGGTTGTCTAGAGGTACAATTTTATCATCTGGACCCATCGACCGCCCTAATTTTGCTTGAATAAAAATGTTAAGTGTCTATTATCTTCGAAGCAAACATTTTAGTAAGGTCTTAAATATTTTTATACCACTCTAACCTCAAAATCGTAACTTCAATATGATTATTCGGCTCTCGTGGTATAAAATACGGTTCGAAACTGGTGCGTAAGAAGATTTTTACCTCATGTGACTACTCACTCGCTTCGCTCGTGCGAAAAACGTCACATGAGCTAAATAATTACCTTTCGCACCCGAGTCGAAATGTACTAATGTATATTTTTAAGATGTAATACAGGCTTAACCTCGTACAATTTAATTCAATGAATTCATGATTCACGCATATTTCCACGAAACGTCTTGATAAGCTGTTAAAAAAAGGTTGAGAAATTTAATTTATTTAAACATCCCTGTAGGGAAATACTCGTATGATTTTATAGAAGTAATGTATGAAAAAATTTAGTGGAGCATGTACTTTTGGGTTAAAGTTCGTATAGCTGATGTAATTTTGGTTCCGGTACGAGCACCCCCATCTACACCGAGCTTTACTGCAATATATCCTAATGCTCAATACACGCACACGCACACACACACACACACACACACACATACGCACGCACGCACGCAAGCACGCACACGCACATACACACACCCTCACATACACGGATACACATACGCATACACAGACACAGACATACTTAAACACACGCAGACACCCTCGTACACACTAACGCATACACAAACTCATACACACACGTACGCATACACATAATACACACAGTTTAATTTAAAAAATTAAATTTAAATCATGTCTTTCTCTAGTTAGATAATTTATTGAGAAATTAAGTAGTAACAGTAAATATCTGGTCGGTCAATAAATAGAGACCCAAAACTACTTTTACGCATCCTAGTTTAAAAATAATACTATCTCAAAGGTCGAATAAACGTCAAAGTACAACCCTATCGGATAATCTTGCAATATCCGCCTACATATCCACGCGAACCAACAAATATTTTGCAAAAATCATTTAGCGCCCGGGCCGATGGATACCCGGCACTCAACGTGATTAACGGCCTGGAAATTACGTTCGTCGCCTAATGCGCGCTGCGCGACGCCGTGTAATTCAATCCATTATACGCGTACCGTATCGTACGTGCATACGCACAATATTAGCACATATGCGCGTGCGTACACGATATATAGATTATGTATATATATGCCATCACCCGCGTTACGCCGTAACTGCGAAATGGAATTTTCGTGCGCGCTGCACTTTTGTTCTTATTCCGTGTGTGCAGTTATGCGCGAGACAATGGAAGGATTATTTTATGATGCTTGCTGCCTGGGAGAGAATATGTGCGCGAGCTTTTGTATTACGACTTATTTTGGGGCCGGAATTGCCGAGCGTTTCGGTGGTAGGTTTGTATGGCTTGAGGGGAATTTCGTATTTGAATTTTAAGGGAGTGAGCGGTGAATGGACGGTTTTTATGATGATGTGGAGTGCTTTATAAATTAATGGGGCGCATTTTTTGTTTTGAGAAGGAAAAAGGTTTTTTAAGGTAACGGTGTACCAATTATTCGATTTTTCTTGTAATAAATAGTGAAAATTTTTAATATTGACTGATTTATATTTCTAATAGTAAAACAGAATGTATTTTATTTGTTAGAAGTTCTTAGATTATTATTCTTTGATGGATTAATTCATCTGTTGCATTTACTGCAAAGAAAAGAGTTAATGGGGAAAATAAATCAAATCTTAGATTTAAACGATATAAATAATTATATTCAAATATTAAAATGTGTTATCGGGAGTTTTGATTATAAATTAGACCATACTTTCAAGCGACAAATAGATATCACTCACACACATACTTTGCATACGAGTCTTCTGTCTTCATTGAAGGTGATGCTAAACCCTGCTGTTACCAGCAAAAACGGGGAACCACTTTTCTTGTTTAATTTTCAATTTTGACAAAATATCTCTCTGCAGAGTTGTTGTTTTTGATTTGGACAACAACATTTCAGAGAGATATTTACTAAAAATTTAAAATTAAATAAAAATAATGAGTCCTCGTAATATTTGGTGGAGCATGGGTTTAGCATCACCTGAAGTCTTGAAGTTTGAGTCATTTAACATGTAAAATCTGCATTCAAGACCCAGGGCACTTGTAACTTTGGAAAATGTCCAGAATAAGTCCACAGTATGTTGCTATCACTGTCACTATTACAATTATATAATATAGTATAATTAAGATTTGATTTATTTTCCCCTTTAGCCAATCTTCCCCCTTTTTCTCATTTCACTTTCCATACTTTCTTGCTCTTTCTTGCTCTCTCCATGTCATACGGCACATTATAAAACATACCTTGCTTCGAACTAATTAATCAATCATTTCGAAATACAAGCTTAATCCCATATCAATTTAAGATATAATAAAATGAATTTACTTTAGGCATATTTTGATGTTTAGCGACTAATTATATTAAAACTAGTATTTCAAAATTATTGTCAAATTTCAAATAAATAATTGTATCCATGGTAGGAATAAATCTGATTTATAGTCAGTTATTTGTCATTGGTAGCTATATAAAGGATTATATAAATGGCTATATAAATAGCTATAAAAATAACTATTAATGTCCGATTACTGGCTATAAAATAGAACTATTAATGCAAAGAAAGTTATTGTAAAAGTAACCAAAATTTGCAATACTTTACAAATTTTAATTTTAAATAGAAAAAATTATACTCTTTAGAACAATAATTAGAATGCCTTTACTATAATCTAAAGATATTTATTTATAAAGGTACGTACAAATATCGTATTATTAGATAGAAGCTTTATTAGGATTAAAAATACGTTTCCAATTAACATTTGCATATCTACTATTCACCGAATTCAATGGATTTAGAACCCTCAAAACTTTTTAATCACCCTATTCATTAAAAATAATTAGTTCGATTCCTCTGTTACGAAGTCCAACAATTCCATAAATTCATGAATAAACCAAAGCCTCACAAGAGACCCTGAGTAATTTAAAAAAAGCGCAATTGATTCGCAAAACTCGAAATAATTCCGAAGCTGATTGAATTCATCAAGTCTGCCGTGCGCTTTCAATTCTCTCCCCCTTCTGAATCAAACTTGCTTACACGCGCCAGCGTAACATATTATATCCCCGGGATGTGAAATATTCTCCGTGTATACCTACAGCAAACGAAATTACACCGGCGCACTTACAGTCAAACGCGATTCTCTGCCAGCTCAGAGCGTAGCAGATGAGGCGAATCCGCCAATGCGCTTTTTCAAACTAATAATTCGATATGTTTGCGTTGAAAAGACTGATGTTGCTCTTTTTTCCGAACACATGATTTCGCGATGAATGCATGCTTTCTGATGTAAAAAAGCGATGTTTTTTTTTTATCAGAATTTTAGCTTTTACAATGTTGGTAGTAGATTCGAGGTTTGCTTTTATTTATTTTGCAAATTGAAAGGCTTTCAGAATTTCAGGAATTTATTGTTTTACATTTTATTTCAATATTTGTGATTGTAAATTTTTTCTTTTTTGAGTTTTCATGATTCCAAGCTGATACTGAAATAAAGAATTGCTTTTGTCTTACAGAAGAGATCCTGATAAAAAGTTTACCTATGTCAAAAACTTCTAACTGTGTTTTTAGCTAAGACGACGATAAACGGTGTCTTGGGTGCCATTAAACTTGTGTTTATTCTACGGGAAGAAAAAAGGTTGAGTATGGAAGTCTTACGTAGGGCTCGAAATTAAAGACTAACAAATGAAACGTCATTCTATTTTTCATATTTTTTTATTCAATGAATGGATAAGTAACATGTTATTAATATTTTAGCTTTTGAGATCATTATCAATTTTCAATACAAAATTTCACTGAAATTTATGACATATATTCAATATTACCGCGCTTTTATTTATAATAAGATTACATTTTAATTGTGTTTATTGTGCATTATACACTACGTAATATGTTCACGCAATTAATTTAGTAAGCTTTCACGTCATAATCCAGGCAAAAAACGGCTCAACTAATTACGAATTTGCGCTACGTCCATTATACGATATTAAATTAAGCGTTAGTAGATTACGTAATATATTATGTTTATATAATCAAGTGACTCTTAAATTTTTTCATAAATTTCAAGGCTTTTATAACTGAATATAATCCAAATAATCCAAGCTTTATTATCATGCATAAACCAAAATTGAAAGGTTTTATAGTAGCTATAAGAGGGATATACGCAAGATGCTTTATAAAGATATTCAAAGTTCTGTGATTCATCCTGCAAAATTCTTTCTTCTAGAGTATTTTGATGTAAATAACTCAGTTTTATTCAAATACATTTTTGTTACTTCGTAAAAAAATCATATTTATATACAATTTAAGACAGATTTTTAGTTATTTTTAAAGATTTTCATAAGTGACAACTATAAAACCTATTTTTCCTACACTTATTACGTAAAAATAAATTTAATTATAAAATATACATGTTTTGTATACTATAGGTCATGTTGAATCCTTTTTAATTCGATTTGAATAATTCTCTTCGATCCTTGCTTCGAAAGCCATAAATCAAATACCAGTAGTACACTCGATGTAGGAAATTTCTGGTCGAATGCGTTTGAATTTTTTCGAAATACTGCAATTTCATTGGGTCTCATTAGATCGAACACACGTTTTCGCTAAGCTCATTGGAGGATTTCAAATGCATTCGACCAGAAATTTCCCATGTCGAGTGTACATGAAATGATCTCTGTATAATAAACGTTGAATAATTTACTTGAACTATTTACTCGATTTTCATAAAATATTGATTAAATCTTACTTTTGTTCGAATATCTACTTTATAATGGCGCACAAAATAGTAATGCATTCTTACCAAAAATTAATGATTTTAAGGAATTGTTTATAAAATTGATATTGATTTATACAAACAAATTATTTTGTTTAAATTTTTATTTGTTCAAAAAAAAAGGTTCAGAATAATGGTTAAAAATAACAGCTATGTAACAAAAATGCATAAATTTAATTATTATGTCATAATAAGTTTTCAAGCAAAGTTTCAACTGGATTGCTCAATTTCTCATGCGCAAGATGCTTTTGGACCTGTTTGCTACTGAATAAGTGTAATTAATATATATTAAGTTCTATTAAAATATTTTTACGTACTATTTCATATTCTATAAAAAACCTACATTTCGAAGAACATTTTTTACTTTGAAAGCGTATCTTAGGAGCCATTATTAAATTACGTCACACTTTGAGCGGAAGGGGGTCGTTATTAGTGTGACGGTATGTACTAAAGACATGGGAAAATCAGTGAAAATCCGTTACTTAGGAGGGGGGAGGGGTGATACAAAATTCTCAAAAACAGTGTGACGTAATTTGTGAATGGCCTTTTATGTGCAATTAAATTTTTAAGTAATACTTTGTCACAGAAAGTATACATATAAAGCATCAACCTATACCGAATCATTTACCGACCTACACATTTTGTCAGATTGACTTAATATTTTTAGGATTATCTCATCATATGTTTATTTTCCAAATAAGCTGAGTAAGTTGGAAAAAATCGAAATATATAATTTTTTAAACATCTCTTTAATGTTTTTAATAATTATCAATATTTTGTATGATAAATCATTTACCTAATTTAATTCTAATGTTATTTTCCAATAATTTAATCCAATTTAAATTAATTTTATTAATAATTTATAATGTAAGATCATTGATTTAATCTAATTTATAATTTAATTTGATTAATTATCTCTAATTACATTTTTGTACTGTTTTTCAATTCTGCATCATTCATTCGAAAAAGAAACATATGATAAAAGTATCCTGAATGTTTAAATTGTTAATCCGATAGAAAGTGCTCTAAAAAATGCATAGTAAGTGAACTTTGGTAAAAATTACCTGCACAGTTCATAAAATGACTACCAGCAGCCTGTACACGTAAATAAATAAACTTTACAAAGCTCAATTTTACCTCGATAACAGCTTCCTCAACTAAGAAAACTTAAAAGTATGTAACCTATCATTAAAATTAATTAACAATAATATAATCATCATTCTCTTAGGTCTCTGTGAGGATGTAACAGTACCTCCTCACCTCCACCACAACAATCACAACTGACCAAATGCGCGTTTACCATTATAATCACAGCCGGCCGTTCGCAAAATTCAAACAAATAGTCGCCAAATTCGGTCAATTACGAAAGCGCGTCGCGCGGCATTGTTATCCCCCCGGACAGCCGCGTAACCCAATAACATAATTCCGTCCTCCCTCGCCTCCGGGACGATTCTTTTATGCGCGCACGCATGTGTGCACTGTAGCCGGCGATCGATACGTCCTCGGGGCGGCCGCACGCGCAAATCGAATTTCTCCTGCACGCGGCCCGTCTCCTTCTCTCGCCGAGTTAAAATGCGCGCATCGGCCGCGAAAATTCACGCCTTCTGAGGCTCCTCTTTTTGCCTTGTCGAGGAGAAAGCTTCCCGCGTAGAAATATAAAAGATCTTTCATTTACGTTAAAATGACGTCCGTATTTGGGAAAATGGAACGATGCAAATGATGCAATAAACAGCGAAGATATTCTGAAGACGTTCGAAATTGTTATGTTTTTAAAAATCTTTTGTAGGTCTTTGAAGTTTTCTTTGATACTGGACCGAGAACTTTAAAGTTTATACAAGATCTAAATTTTATGATCTTCTTTTAACAAAAGTTTTAAAAAATATCTATAAAATTCTAAAAAATATCTTTACGTTTTAGAACATCTAAACTATGCCTCAAATCATTCACTTTGTAAGACATTGTCACAGACACACACGTCTGCAACGCTTGCAGTGCGAGCATATGAGACGAGTCAGCGATAAGTGGAGCCGGACTACGATGTACTTGGCCTGCATCGTAGACGTTAGCTCCGTGATGTGAGCACGAGACCCGCACACTGGGGACCTGGGTTTGAGTCCCGTCGTCTACTTTTTTCGCTGCCTACCTCGTCTCCCATTCATACGTAACAACATAAAAGAATCTTTTTTTTTATCACGTGTGACAATTTATGGATTAGAAATTTTTATAAACTTTGATATTTTCGAGGTTCTTGAGTCAGAGAAAAAGAGATTTTTAAAGAATATCTGTCTGTATGTCTATATGTATGAATGAATGAATGTATGTATGTATGTATGTATGTATATGAGTATGTATGAATGTATGTATGTATGTGAGTACGTATGAATGTATGTATGTATGTATGTATCTATGGAAGTAAGAATGTATGTATGTATGTATCTATGGAAGTAAGAATGTATGTATGTATGTATGTAAGTATCTATGGAAGTAAGAATGTATGTATGTATGTATGTATCTATGGAAGTAAGAATGTATGTATGTATGTATCTATGGAAGTAAGAATGTATGTATGTATGTATGTATCTATGGAAGTAAGAATGTATGTATGTATGTATGTATCTATGGAAGTAAGAATGTATGTATGTATTTATTCATGCATGTATGTATTCATGCATACATGTATGTATGTATGTATGTATGTATTTATTCATGCATGCATGTATTCATGCATGCGTGTATTCATGCATACATGTATGTATGTATGTATGTATGTATGAAACTTAATTTTGTGTCCATTACAACTCTCGAAGACATACATATGATGCGCTGAAATTTTGCGAATAAATTAGTTGAGACTATACATAGATTATATTTAAGGTAAAAATTAATTTTTCACTTAATATAATTTGGCTTACAGAACAAATTATTAAAAAGATTAAAACTACAGTTCGCACGTAATAAAATAAATACTACTTGTTGAGTATATCCAGAAATATGCTGATCCACATTTCTACATGCACACGCACACACATACGCACGCTCGCATGCACGCACGCATACACACACATACGCACGCTCGCACGCACGCACGCACGCATGCACGCACACATACACACACGCACGCACGCACGCACACACACATACTAAAAACAGTGAATTTCCATTACTAATACCTGAAAACATGGTTCTACAGTGATTTTAGCATAATTTTGTTTACCATCACAAAGGTCACACGTATGAGGAACTAATAATTAATTCGAGTTTTAAGATACATTCAGACTATCAATACTCAAACGCTTGCATCTACTGGCCTACTTTCTTAGATTCTCCGATTCGATTTCCCAGGACCTTTCCTTGCTAAAACATCACGCTAAATCACTTAGCATCATCCTTTTCATACCTGCAATACACCTCTACTTTTCTCCCCCGTCGAGCATGCGCTCGTAACGCAGGGTGCACGATACAGACGCATACATGTACACATGCACGAGCATACAGTCGAGTTAATGAAGCGGAGCGAGAGCGCGCGCGCAAGGCGCTGATGTATTTACCGCGAGCGCCACGACGCACAATTGCCCTTGCGCTATAGGTACATCGTGCCTCCGCTATCTCGCCCCTTTTGCCTCCGCTCGCGCTCAATGTACAGTGGATGTGTGCAGACGTGTGGGTGGGTGCTAGTTATTTATTTTTCGCTGTAGCTGGAGACAAAGGAAGGCGGGAGTTGTAGCTGGTGTTGTAACGAGGAATGAGGAGAGAAGAAAGGGTCGTAGTGGTTTTGCGGTGGTGTTTAAACTCGTTGAGGATTGGATCCTGGCGTGGAAATCTGAGCGGGGTTGGGAGCCGAGAATTAGATAATTGTTGATTAACTGGCTTGTTTAGATTTTAATGCTTGGCTAGGAAATTCCTTGAAATTACATTATCTTTACGAGGTGGTTTCTGAATAATATAAAATGCATTTAGAAAGGTTAAATGATAAATTCTTTTGTAGAATTAATTGCCATTACATTAAAGTGAATACATAACGTTTATGAATAAATCGACCTGTAGTACTAGTCGTGGTACTAATTTTTATAAATTAGGTTAGAATCTAAATGTAAATCAATAAAATAATGTAGCTTTTAACGTTATAATACCAATAAGAAGATTATTAATTACAATAGTTAAGGAATGATAGAAATTGATGTCTTCCCTACATGTACATCTTCATCTTATGGACCGAGCTCTCACCCGAAATCTTAATTAGAATTCAGCTAGACCTTAAATAATTTCTAGTTAACTTTTATCTAACGTATTTACGTAAAAATGAATAAAATTATACTTTTTGTAAGGATGGTTGATTTCTGATCTTCAAAATTGTTTTAGTTAAAAAACGTTTTATTTATTTATTCAAAACCAGATAAGAATTACAGTATGTATTTTAACTGCAAAACCCTGCAGAGATAAACTAGTTATCTATACGTAGGTCCGGTATTACAAAATAGCGAGAAAATATAACAAAAATATAAAATATATATATATATATATATATATATATATATATATATATATATATATATATATATATATATATATATATATATATATATATATATATATATATACTTGAAACTAACTTAAAAACTATGTATATAAAATTTTAAGTTACTATAAAATTATTCGTATACTTATATAAATTGATATATTATATACTATATACAAAAGTAATAATGTATCACAGTGATTCTTAATTACATCTTATCCAATTATTTAACAATTTTTTATAAGAAAATCTATCTATATCTAAAGTTTTAAACTCATTTGGTAAATCGTTAGAAGTCATAATTGCTTTTTTATAACTACTTTGTCGCTAACCCTCTTCTTATTTTTAGGTATAATAAATTTTTCTTTCCACGTTATACTAGATGGTGTGAGATATTGGTGCTCCAACAGTTAAATTTGTTAATACAGCCAAAAATTCAACTGATTCACCATAATTACTCTAGCAAATGCGGATTTGCTGTACCAGCTATATTTTTGTTAAGTACATAATTTGGCTAAAAAGCATGTCGTTTGGAGCAGATTTTCAGTTAGAATATCAAGCAGACATAAGTTAAGTTATAAATAATCAGCTAATTTCTGACTGGAAATCTGCTTATATTTCTACCAGGGTCGTACGCAATGTACTCAAATTAACGCCGATCCCTCGTAACACTCATTTACTGCAGCTTCGACTCCATTCCTTTTAATCCATATCCGACATCCCCTACAAGCATCTCCCCTCCAAAAAATTTACATGCACCAGGAGAAAATCCCGAATCTCGAATAAATAAATACAAATGCAGCCTCGGGCTTCAGTTCACCAGCTACTATACGAATAAAAACACACTTTAAGGATCAAGACAACAACAAATTTTATTATTAAATGTTAATTCGTGCGACCGACAGTTTAAATTCATCTCTTGATAGAAAACAAGCTAGTTCGACTGGTAAGCGTACTAATTTTTAGCTAAATGTGTTACCTCAAACTAAGATAATTTACAGCTTTTTCCTAGCAAATTTCTAGTTAAAAACTATTTAAGTTAATTAAATTGTTATGGTAATCAGAATATACTAAAATCAATTTTGTTTCAATAAATACTTATTATAATACAATCGATCCATTGTAATTATTTATTTTAAAACGCAAATAAAATCATTATGATACAATTTTAATATGTAAAAATGTATACTAATTGCTGTACTGAAAAAAAATCCTTATGCATTGTTAGTAGTGAGAGCGTTGACCTCAAGTAATCTTATGCTAATAGGTTAATTATATATTATTTATTGTGTATATGCACTTCTACACTATTATAATTGAATTAATATATTAGCTAGTGTTAATATTAGCTAGAAATTAGCTAGAAATCAGCTAATAAACATGTCCTGTGCATACAAGTGCTGAATGGTAGAATAAGTGGTCCAAATATTCTAATAAATCACATTTTTATATTAAATTACACATAACATTTTAAAATTTAGTTTTTTTTTAATACCCACACAGACTTGTCAATTATAAATTTTCTGAGTAAAGTCAAATTTATTGATACTGACTCCCGCTATCCAGCGGTATAATAGGTAATATAACAAAAAATATAACAAGAATATATGATTGTTTAGGAGAGTCATTTAAACTTAAAATTTTCAAAATATTTTAATTTAAAAAAAAGAAAAAAAAGACTTATTTTTCTAAAATTTAAAGTAGTTCAGTACCCATATACCCTTAAAGCCCCCTCGAATAAACATTCCACAACATCCTCTCCATCGCTTTTTCACCCCCGTACACACACCCTACGCCTACACTGAGGTGTATTAGAACGCGGCCCTCGGCTCGCGCTCGAAAACCCAACTCGGCATCCCAGGCTTATAGCTTCCGCTCTCTCTTTCTCTCTCTGCTCCAGGAGAGAATATCGATGTCCGCATCCGTCAACGCTTCGCATCCCGACGTCTTTGTTTCTCTCTCCTCCGGCCCCTTCCCCTCTACTCGCCTTTTGCGTCTGAATGCGGCGCGCGGAGTGCTGCCGGCGATCGATGAAACGCGCGCAATACGTGCGTGGCCTATGCGAATCACCGTTTATCCTCCCTTTTCTCGCTACGTACTGTCTGTCTGTCTCTGTCTGTCTGCGTCTGTATGTGTGTGTGTGTGTGTGTGTCTTTTTCTGCTGTGGAGTTATCTTGCTTTGGATTTTGTAGCAAGGATTTTTGTGGGTCAAAGCCCGAAGGACGGGACGAGCCGAGATTCTCTTCTTTTTTCTTCTTTCTTTTGTTCGCTGTTTCTTTTGAGGTTTTGTGGCGGGAGTTCGGGGAATTCGAGGAATGCGGAGGTACCGGCTTGGGAGGAAACGATAGCGATGGGGTGTTTTTCTACTTTTTATTGGAGGTACTGTGGATTCAGAAGAGGAGGATTGCGACCACGAGTGCTTAGTGAGTAGGCAAACGCAGGAAAACGTACAGAACTAACTTTATTGTTTGGAGTTTGCTGAAATAAGAGAACTAAGAAGAAAAATTAATCCGGGAACGTAAAGGGAAACTCTGAAAAAGCGGGTCGATTTTGATAAATTAAGTGAAAAAATCAAGATTTTATCGGAAAGAAAATTTACTTTTTTTATGCTATTTAATTATTCATATTTATACATAAATTACGCATTCTAATTGAATTGTATATCGGTAAAGTGTAACTCTACATATTCTACAGAATTCCATTACACCTCGAAAAGTATCTATTTTGTTTTTCTACACACTCTTGCTCCAACGCTTGACTCAAGCACACGTACGTGGCTGCGAGTTGTAAACATACTCTACACTGTACGTTTACATTCTTTCTTCTACATTATATTAATACACTTGACTATAGATTAATCGCTGAGTCATTTATTAATAATAACCCGCAACAATACAGAAGGAAATTTTTGTTTAAATGCTTAACATTTTGTGGATTATTATTATTGTTCATGCTCATTTTAATTTTATATGTTTCTTATTCTGTCGGGATTTATTTTTATTTTAAATTAATGTTGATGTTCTGTACAATAAATGTCGATATGGGTGATTTTCACGAATCTGTGATATTTTGGTTAGTATCGTGGCAATATACTTCTTTATTTGCATATTATACGTTTGGCACGTGTATGCATATATACTATGTCGTATTCATATAAAAAATGACAGATTTATGAACAGATGTAGATGGATATGTATGCCTTGGTACTGAGCGTTGTGTATGCAATACATTTTAAGTGACACATTGAAGGATTAAATATTAATTAATTCTGATTAACTACAAAATGTTCATATTTACATATATTTTTATGATTCCAATTTTTCAATTACTTAAATCTTTTGTGAAAATAGTAGTTATATATTAAAAGTACTGTAATTTTACATCAAAAACATGCCTTGGTACTGACATTTTGGATATATTTGACCTGTATATTGTGTTGATTTTCATATCTAATATTGTAGGACATTCTGTCAAAATATTATATTTATCGTATATAATCACGAGATTTCAATTATGCTTCTTAATAGCATTTATAAGAGGGGTCATCAAATGTGATAGTTTTACAAAAATCACCTATATAGAAAGTAAAATTTTGATACAAATTTTGAATTCATTTGAACCTTTTTGAGCTTGAATTATAACAGGAAATGGTAACTTTTGGGGTGAGATAAACAAATATAAAATAAAATATAAAGAAGTATAGAGCCACTTTTCGAAATTCAGTCTTTTTACGACCTCATACATTTCTTTTTACTTTATTAGATTTTTTACCCTTTCATGGGCGATTTAACATTTTTTAGCAAAATCCTACATTGTAAAAAAGTGAGATTTAAATCTATTTAAAGGGACAAAAAAAATTTCATCCATTACGAAGAACATTGTAACTGAAAAAGTTAAGTCCTCTCCTCAACCTATGAATATCTTGTAAGGAATCTTGACATATTGGTATTTATTAAAAATAAAAAAAAATAGACAAAACAGTTTATTTACAAGCAAATAAAAAGCCCGGTTATTATAAAACATTTATAAATAACCTATTTCACTTTTTCTATTTATACTTAGCAAAAATATATTCTCACTAAAATTCCTCCTACACATTCCTCGAATATTCATTCGTAAAATTGTGGAGAATGCCCAAGACAAAATATGAAAGTTAACGACAAAAATATTCGCTCGCATGTTACATCGATTTTTTCGCATTCACAAAACCGTCGGCCAGCGCGCGCGCGTTTTTTTTTCTTCGTTTTTTTATAAATACACGACCTTCGCCATCGATTGCAAATAGCTCGACACTTAGCACCAAAATTAGTAATCTGCATCTATTCATAGACCAAAAGGATGCTACAGGTTCGATTTACTGGCGGCTTCGTAAAGAAAGGAACGATTCAAATTTTAATCACGCCATACGTGTACGTGCACTTTTCAATTACACAAGAATATGATATGCGCGTTGCACGTGCATTAAATAAATGACTTTTGTTATTGGAACGAAGTTTCCATTACATTTCTTACCAATTAGCGAGAGAAAAAACTGTTGCATATACGCATTCGATTATTTCTTCGGTATTTTTGTTGTCTCAACATTGATGGTGTTTGTTTGTCGATGGCTAAAAAGGCTATGAATTTAGTGAATGTAGATTGTTGCGTTCCGAGATTATTGATTTTCGTACCGTAAGCAAAATTGTCGAACAAATGTTCAACAATGTAAAATCACACAGCGCTAGAAGCCAGTTTCGTGCAAAATGTACATTCTATAATATCGAATTCTTCGCTCGGTTATCAAAACCGCGAATATTAATTATTTAATAATGCGATACAGTCGGAAAATAAGTTTGAACAAGGTTTGTATTGATATTGGTGAGAACTTTATAAATTACGCTGTATATATACAATAGATATTTGTAATGCATTCAAAACTTTATTTGATGAATGTCTGATATACTAAATTTTCGGTAAAAGCGGTTAACAGAAAAGCAACTATTAAATAAACCAACTGCGCCTGACTTACTCGACACTTTTCTACTGAAATGAGGCCCAGTTGAAAACCAAATTCTTAATTAAAGAAAAAGAAACAATTTGGAATTCTAACGATATCATACTAACACTTATAAAGAATAACCTTCAAAGAAAAGATTGAACAAACCTTACGTCAACACTTTTTCAGTAAAAGAATTTTTCGAAACGCTAGTATTTGCCATAAACGGTGAGCACACGTTATCCTACGCCACTGTCGTTTAACGTAATGGTTGCTCTCGCAGAAACGTAAAACCCGTAAGTCGAAAAAGCGCGAAAGACACTGGAAACCGGCTGTTACCGCAATAAAGCACGTACACGTCCTTGCCGGAATAGCTCGACTTGCAGCACTCTACGCTATGCTCTACATTGCGTATAAAACTTATGGAATGAAAAAAAAGGTGAAAATACCGTGGCTAATTGATTACAGCAATTTTCAAGCTAAATTGTTTGTTCCAATAATTGCTAAACACATTTTTCAAATTAATTACATAGGTTAATTATCAGAAGGTGGATTCTAGACGGATGAGTAATAAATGCTATTTAACGTAACTACAAATATTTTTATTTTTTAATGATTTGTAATAGAACGATCATGTGATCGAAGATGTTCATTCAGTTTGATTGAATGCAATTACGATATACATGTACACTTGTGCATATTTTTCATTATCGCAAATGTATTTTTAATTGTTAAAATAACGAAGCGTGAGTGTGATTGGTTAATTACGTTGTTGATTATAGGTTTGTTTATTATTCGAGCTAATATTGGAGATATACAAAATATGAAACACGTTCGCAATATATTCAATATTTGTACAAGAAATTATTAATTAATAAAATGTTACTTATCATTTTTAGTTGTACAATTTAAGTTCTCATTTTTTTACACCTAGATTTTCATTCATTCACTAGATACACTTTAGTAATCAGTTTTATATGACCCTTATCTATGTTGAAATTACTTTTTCTACAGCCGTTCTATCGTGACAAAAACTGCCTTAGTAGAAAATTATTTAATTTTATCGAGGTGCCCAGATTATTAAGCTGAAAGCCTCGCGATTATAAGCAGGGAATCTAGTAAAAACTAGTTAATTTTCTTTTACAGTCGTGTACCTATTTTTAAAAATTCAGCGTATATCTCATTTTCTAGTATTTGAAAACGTGCTATTTCATAGTCTAGAAAATATCTCTTTCACTGTGCATAACAAAGCGATCCTCTTAAAAAAAAAACAGAAAGAAAAACAGCTTGGCGCATAAGCATTATTCACCCTCCACCCATTCTTTTGTCATCCTCGCCCACCGCGGAGGATTTACGTCTCCTTCACCTCTCTCGAGACTTACCTCGTGCAGTTTAAAGGTTAACTCCGCGAGTTTTGCGTTCCCTCCTATCGCATCTTCGCCGTATGCTCTGTACCTTCGCAGTTCGAAGTAGATAAGGGTTGATTCATAGTGAGGTACCTGTAGACCTACGTAGATCTAATTAGATTTAATTACATCTGACTTAGTGGAATATGTTTTGGCGGTGGTATAGCTTTGATAATGATGTTGCATCGAAATTTATTTATTTAAGAAACTTAACTAATAAAATTTGATTTCTTATTTACATTATATGTGAATAATCCAGGTTCACTAAATAAATACATAGAAAAGTTTATTTTATTATACGCGTATGACTACGAACATTTCATTAAATTTTACTAAAAGTTGAACCAATGCTCATTCGTAATTAGTGAAATTTACACACGCAATCAATATTAACAATCGACAATACCAAGTAGATTAGAAGAAAATATACTTATTAATTATGAGTTATAATATTATAAATATGACGAAAATACAACAATTAATCATTCTTAATTTATTATAAAACATCATTATTTCGATATTGCTGAATAATATATCATTATTGCTCCACGCACATGTATGATATTTCATTTAATTATTATTAAATTGCGAGGCATGTACTCATTAAAACTGATCCCGTCAACAAAACATATCCTGTCAATTTCGCTCTAGATTACGTCTGGGTGGGTCATGTTATAAATCATTTTTTATAACGACTAAGAAACATCCTATTGAATCAGGTCTAGTTGGATCTGTTTAAGTCTACTAATAAAATTTATAGACCCAACCAGACTCGTCCTTGACATCTCACTATGGATAGACCCTTATATCGCTGACAAGACATATCACGTTGAGTCAGGTATGGATATATCTAGTTGGCTCTACTTGAATTAGGTTAAATCTATCGACCCAACCATACTCTTGCCTAAGAAATGATCGGAAAATGTTACTTTGAGAAATGGACCCTAATCACATCGAGAAAAAATATCCGATCAAGTCATATCTGATTAAGTTCATTCGGTCAGGTCAGATGTGTAAACCTAACCAGACCCGTCCCTGATATCTCATAATGATAAGTGGACCTTTATCGCGCTGACAAAACATATCAAGTCATATCGAGACAGATCTGGATAGATATGGTTAGGTCTACTTCAATCAGGTTACTTATGTAGATCCAACCAGACCCATGTCTGGTACTGTACTATGATGTATGGACTGTTACTTGACGAAACATATTCTGTTAAGTCAGACTTGATTAAATCTGTTTGGGTCTACTTGAGTTAGATTAAACCTACAGACCCGACCAGACCCGTTTCTGATATCTCATTAAGATGAATGGACCCTCATGACGCTGACGAAACATATCCTACCAAGCCAGGGTTAAATCTGATTGAGTATACATAAGTATACCCCGCTGTGAACGAACCCTAAAGGTGACGAAGGTATCAGCAGATATTGAAAAAGAAGCAGGAAGAGAAGCGGAAAAAGAGAGGGAACGAGGTATTCGGGGATCGCGCGGATGAACGTAGCTCGGGCGCCTTGATGAATGAGCGACGGTCCCGCGCGGCTTTGATGAATTAACGGAGAAATTATATTGGGGAAATCTCTCGGTCCCGAGGAATTTTATTTCCATTCGTCTGCGGCTGACGCCGCCTTTGTTCGCGCGTCGCGGAGGTGACGCGAGCGAGATACACACGGCGCCGATGCGTTGTATTGATTGACTATTCAGCGCTTTGCTAAATTGATATTGTCAAAATGGATAGGACTAATCCGTACGTATATGTGTTAATATATGATAATAAAGGAAGATATGCAGACGTTTATTTAAAGTATATTATCGTATTATTGCATTATTTCGTTTTATTTGAGATTGTTTTGGATTATTTTTTGGTAACTTTTACGTTGTCTTCCGTAATTTAACATTATCTACGTATTTGGGTAATGGGTCGGTAGGATATTGAGTTATTGGAATAATGGATTTCAAGACCCCCCTATATCTCTATTATTTTACATTATTTATCTGTTATTGTACCTTATTTTTGGATTCTTTTACAATGTTTAATCCTTGTTTCATACTGTTTTACATTATTTTAAGTGCTTTTATAATTATTTGACGTTTTTAATGATATTCTGATATTTCAAGTTATTTTCCTCTTATTTCGCGTAAGTGCACGTAAGTTACCTGTCATTTCACGTTATTTAGCATCAATTAATATTAACTTAACGTGGCTTTTTATCCAATAAAAAGCCATCATTTTTTAAGTTTAATACTGTTATTAATTTTTAAATCCCATTTAATATTTCATTCAAAAAGTATAATTTACGTCAAATTATATCTTGAAAACACAAATTCGTAGTCTTTTTCAAGAAGCTGCATGTACGAGTATGTATAAGAAGTTATGGATAATTTCGTAGTGCTTTCTTCTTGTTATTAGAAGCAAGATTGAAAATAAATTTCGAAAAAAGTATAAACTGATTAATATGTATGGCCAGTATTGGATCGATATACCGGTTTATGCATGCTTTATTATGAAAATATTTCAGGTTTCTTCAACGGTTTATGCACAATATGCTGCCGCGGAAAATAAATTTCTTTTATGCTGTACAGCTTGATGAATAAAGGTGTTTACCGGGTTTTGCTTACACGTATAAAATTTCGATAGAAATTTACATTATAGGCAGAAAAACGCATTGACTGCATAGTTACTTTATATTTTTAAAACCTGTAAATTATTATTTTATTATTAAATTATTACTGACTATAATGAGTTATTAAAAAGTCATAAAAACATTAAAAAGCAATTGTAATTTTAAATAGATGATTTTTTAAGAGTATTGAATTAAATATTTATATCAATTTTCTATATTCATTTCAGTGTATTAATTAAAATTTAGTTAAAATTTAAAAATAAGAATATTTATGGTGCTCGTAAATAAATATAGAGTCTTAAAAAAAGTAATCTTCTTGTTGAGTATCTAATGAAAAGAGTGGAATAAATGTAAAATAGTCAAATGTAAATCCAGAATATTTTACGATACATTAGGTAAAATGTATACGGAACTGAATAATTCCTTGAAAGGAGGCTTTTCAATTCATTTGGTATTCTTTCTATGCTTATCTGCCTCAGCTTTATTGAAAGGTTTGAATAATTTTGACTACAATTCGTTTATTACTCGTACTCCATAAAAATCTTCATATTAATAACGATTTCCCTTGTAAAACTTTGTTGGTTGATTGTACCAAGTATGCAATGTCGATCGATGAAATTATTGCTTTCTGCCTTCAGAAGTATTGATAAATTCCACAAATAGATTTTTAACTATTTGTGTGCTGTGCTGTAGGCTGTAGGTGTCATGTAAAGAATACGAAAAATGTATAACAACAGTTAATTTGCTAAAGGGCAAAATAATATATTCTAAAATAGTAATAGTTTTTAATAATGTTATTTAGTAAATATTATAATTTTATTAAGCAAAATGGAAATAAGTAACTTTATTACTTATAATTTGAATATATGTTTTCATACGTTAAAAGAATTGTTCACAAAATTTTAAATAATTTAAGTGAGTGTTAATGAAATTAGTATTATTTATAGTTCATAATCAAATAATAAGACAAAATAAACCAACTTCGTTATAGATAGACCACAATGTGCCTTGTGTATAATATAAAAATAGTTAATAAGCTATTTTGAAAAAAATTATCAATAAAAATTAATAATAATGGTATAAACAATTACTTAAAACAATTATTATTTGTCAACAAAAAAGATGTCTTAAAAAGAAACTTGTGTATATGGGTTAATTTATCTCGCTAAATAAGTACATTTGACAGCATAACTTTGTTTTATTTAAATATTAAAAAATAGTTAATTTTCTTATGAAAAAAAAAACTAAAAAAAATTATGCAATATATTTTGCAATATTTATTGCAAAATTTTCTACAGAGCTTTTAAAACATTTCAGGATTTTTTGCAAGAGGTACTGCAGATTTTTTCCATAAGGGTTATTCGTCATGTATGAAAATCACCAATAGCGGATAGCAATCGAGTTGAAGTACGCGAACTTCAATAAATATCAACCAATTGAAATACAAATATCAACCTCCAATTTCAAATAAAAGCCACGTCCTCGCTACCCACCATTTCTTCCATCTCTCATTCGAGCATCGCAGCGCATAAAAGCCACCGGTATAAAAAAGAAACGCTCGTGTCAGCAGTGCACGCCGAGCCAAGTGAAAATTACACGGGAGCAGGCAGGCAGTAGCAGAAGTAAAATAAAAGATCGCGCGTAACATACTTACAGAACGGCGGTAAAGGGAGAGAGAACAAGAGCTAGCTAGAGAAGAACGGAAAGAGCTCATTGGCTCGTACACACTCATACACACACACACACACACATACACAAGAGAAAAGAGGGTCATCGACGCAAGCGAAAGTAGCATAAAACTTCCTCCCCAACTCGATTTTCACGAGCTATTACGCGCGCATCTCGCATCGCGTCGTCTGCTTTTATACACGCGCGAGAGCCATGTGTTCGACACCGCTAGAGTGTCGCTGGAGCAAAAGACAGGATGCGATGTTGCTAAACTGCGGGCGCGCTGGATTTTATGTATGAATTGCAGGAGACGAATCTTACCACCAAGAGTTTAGACGCGTTGCGGGAGAGCTTCGCTGTCGATGAGTTTTATAGGTTGGACGATTGTTGGATTTTGGATGAATTTATTTTGTAATTTTAGTTGTTTTTCTTTTATTAGAATTTAAGTTTTGTTATTATTATCCGAGAAAAAATAATTTATGTAAATGTTTTTATACATATAAATATATATATATATATATATATATATATATATATATATATATATATATATATATATATATATATAAAATAAGAAGAGTTGGATCGTCTTAAAACTCTGTGACTATTTGATAATTAAAAGTTTTATAATTACAAAAATCTGATCGAATACTTTAATATACAAATTTATAGATTATTCTTTGAATATTACTTTATATTTGTATCTATATTTAATATAATTATGTTGTATTCATCATTACTTTTATATTTTTAATCTCAAAATTCTATATCAGATTTAATCATAAATGTTTCCTTTTTAATATACATATATATATATATGTGTATAAAATCTTACACAATTATATATAATTATATATGATTATATATACTTATATATAATTATATATACTTATATGAAGACTAATCTCGTATGTAATCATATATATTTAGAATTATGGCACATCATTTCATATATAAATATATAAAATTGTATATGATATAATTATACATAATTATATACAATTATATTTAACTATATACGAGTATAATTCACTGTTTACCAGGTAGCTAAAAAAACTTTAGTTTTAGTTTAAAATCATAAACAGGAAACATCTATGATTAAATCTGATATTGAAATTTGAGATCAAAAATATGAAAGTAATGATGAATATAACTTAATTATATTAAAAATAGATACTAATAAAAAGCAATATTCAAAAAACAATCTATACATTTCTATATTAAAGTATTCTTAAAACGTTTAAGTAAACGATTAGATTTTAGTAATTATAAAACTTTTAATTATTTTAATTATTTCATACAATAGCCACAGAGTTTTAAGACGATCCAACTCTTCCTATTTTAAAAAGAAATAGAAGTAGAAAATTGAAAGTGATTGATCAATTCAGGAAACAAAATTTTATTCTACGAATAACATACACTAATGCATAGGTCTTTTAAAAAGTAGAAGATTGACTTTTGTATTAGAAAGAAGTTGAAAAAAACGATTTCAGTAAAATTGCACTGAGAAGAAGAAAATTATTTTTGAAAGTAGCTATAAATAGAATTTTACTTTTAATATTGCTTAATAAGAAAGCGTGAAAAGTACGTAAAAAGTACTTTGCACTTTGCCATTCCATTATATATTTTACAACTATTAAAGATTGGTAAATGGGTTGCTGCAAATTAATTTTCAACCATTTACGATTCAGGGAATTTATTCGTATTCATTTAAATTTAGATATGCGATGTTACTTCTATTGTTTCATTTGTTACTTACAAAAATAATTATCTTTTTTTCAGTGCAATATAAAATAAAAATTATTAAATTGATTTCATTACTTAATCGTTGTATACAGATAAGCAAATCAAGTTAAATAAATCGAGGAGTATTATATTTTATTATAATAAAAATTGGTATTTTAAATTGTAATCAAAATTTCAAAAAATGCTTATTGAACAAATTGTGACGTCTTCTTCTTACCCTTGAAGCAAGTTGAGTAAACTGCCGTAAAAGTTCGCAATACGAGATAAAATATGATAGTCATTTATGTGCGCCTATAATATTTCATTGTGCATCACTGAGCACAACGATCGATTTATTTTGGATATATATATATATATTTATATATATATATATATATATATATATATATATATATATATATATATATATATATATATATATATATATATATATGCTTCGATTTATGAGGTTCGGAGTAATTACTTCAGATCGTTTGATATCAAAATTAATACATATATTTATTATATATTTGTTTTACTAATACTACTTATTTATTAGATATTCGAAATATCTTGCGTAGAAAGATAATGAATTAATGAACTTTTCCCATGAGAATCCTTTTCTTTCGTATACTTTTTGTTAAAGCAAACCCTATACTTACACGTTTTATTGGATAAAGAAAGTGAATTACGCTAGAAACTTCATTACGTGTTTCATTCATTACCTTACAGTAGAAGCGATTTGATTTTTTTGGGTTAATGAAGTAAAAGAGCTTACATGTAATTTCGTTATAATTAAAGATTTTTACTTGAATTACCGTATATGAATTTATTTCGCTAAATGTGTTAATTAATAGTTAATTAATATTTATTTATGTATAGTATATATGTATATGTACAAAATAATTGTTTCAGTACAGAATTACATTTCAAAATAGAAGGACGTCAAATAATTTTAGGATAACAAACACAATTTATTTATTTTAGTGAGTTGTTAGTTTATTTTTAGAAGAAAGTAATTATAGACATCTTGTAATTACACCCTAATTGATAGGATACCTGAAACATTCCACTTCTTTATTGTTGGCATCGATAACTTATTCTGCTTATATACCTGTCTTCTCTTCCGTACTGATCGCCTAACATTTGTTTTGTAATTGCCAAGATCTATTATTTTCTCAGAGACTAATTGAGTAACACATTTTACCTTTAATTAATTAGTAATTGTAGTTTATCTTCCATCGACAGGGTTTTACATTAGGCAATATTTTATGTCCACAGAATTTTGTGATTTTATGAGAACTAAAGAAACGTTTCATATTCAATATTTTATTTTAATCTCTCATGCAATCCACTTCTACTGAAAAAATCTCTGAATAAAATTGTGGTAAGAAATCGAAGCACCTTAAAGTTTTTTATATTAGATGCACCGTTGGTTCGACAATTCATCGTAATAGAGATAAAATATGTAGTGTTCGTTTTTTGGAGAATTTCAGTTAGCGTTATAAGCAAATTATATATATATATATATATATATATATATATATATATATATATATATATTTTAAAGAAAAAGTATAATAATTAAGGAAAAATGCAGTTTAACAATAAGGAATTGCTTTAAATACATTTTAACTAACATTGTAAACATTTTTAAATTATGGAATACAATTTCAGTTAATTTGTTGCGTCAACTCTGGCTGAAAAAGACTAATGAAAGCTTGGATAATTGATTTTTTACCCTGCACTTGATTGGATCGATATTCCAGTAGTACCTATATCTTTATTATCACAAAGTAAAATCAATGCTACATTATAAGAGACAATTACTACTACCTTAAAAAAAGGCAATTGAACGAAATAAATTCTTAATTAACTTCATTAGCATTTTTATAAAGTGAAGTAAGAATTATGTAATTTTTCCGCTATCTAAATTATGACGTTTCTTATATATTTTTTTAATGAAGAGTTATGTTTATGAAGAACAATAATAATTAGTTAATGCTACTCATGAAAGGCTAATTATTCGACTGCTTTAATTATTGAACATGTTACGTAAGTAAACATATTATTCTTACCCTCTTATATCGAATCATGATTTATTAGTATCCTGTTATCGCCAATAAACTAAGAAGAGTTTCTGTATTACCAAGAAATGTATGTGTTGTATACGGTATATTCTCTGTTGCTCCTTTAAATTTATCGATTAGTACCTACTCAACGCAAATAATTATACTGAAAGAAATTATATAGCTAAAGTTACATTTTGTGCTAGCACTTCAAGGACCTCTTTATTTTTCTCTGCAAGAATTGGTAGCTCCATATTGAAAACTTCAAAACGATTAGCTATTTTCACAATTACTGTGTCAATATTTTGTGTAAACATAAGTATGTCCAACAGAAATAGTATATTAATAGTATAGTATATTTTAAGTTATTTTTAAACTTCATCTGTATAAGACTCTAGTCCTATCAATTTCGCTTTACGTTTAAATAATATGATTCTCTGTAGCTATCCTAATCAAATAGATACATTGAAAGAAATTCTACGTAGATATTTAATATATTTAGCGTTTAAAAATGAGCAACCATTAAGCAGATTTGATCATGATTATAGTCAAGTATTTGTAAAGTTAGATCTAATTATAATCAACTCTCTACTCAAATATTACGGTTCATTTGAAGTTCCCAAACAATTAAACTGAAACATTAAACTATTTACCGTTTGGCATGTCGAGTTCATTCGGCTAAAAACTGTTTTTCATTCGGTTTTTCCTGAATTACTTAATTCGTGGAATAGTTTATCAAGCGAAGCGAAATCTTCAAGCACAATCAATGACCAAATAGTGCACACGCTTTACTAAGAACGTACTCAAAATGTTACTTTGAAAATCAAACAGCGCTGCTTTTGAAATTGCAAAGCTGAACTTGCGACGTTCCCTGCACGTTGAAAGTCTACTTTTGTGTTATAAACGTTGTAGAGATATTGAAGTAACGTGCCTACAATGTTTTAACACGATCGTAGAACGTCGCCTTAAAAGCGTACTTAAACCGTATCTAGAACGTCCTTAATAACTTCCAAACTTGTTAAAGGGTCATTGTTTTATGTTATGTGTTAGCGTTGCCAAAACTTTGTGGCAACATAACACGTACAAGTTTATTAATAAGTATCATCCAGACAGAGAAATCAATATGATTAAGTAATACCCGTATAATACTTAATTAAAAAAATCCCTTTCTTACGACTCAAGAGGATTTGTTTGGAATCAAACGAACGATTATTTACAATGACAGAACAATCATAAACAAATGACACATCGTGAAAATCAGCAGACCCCTTCAACCTACCTTTGCTGGTGAGACTGAAGCTCCTCAGCCGATAGAGATCCTCGTCGAGCAGGTCGTCCCTCTGCGAGGGTGGCGGCGCGTTCGCGTCCGGCACGTCCAGATAGGGATTGACCTTGCGGTGATGGGCGTGATGGACGCTCTGGCCCCGACGACTGCCCCGTCGACGCAGACCCGGACTCGCGTCGTTGTCCGTGAGCCGGGGCTCGCTGCTGCAGTGGGCCGAGCGCACGCCCGAGCCCTCGGCCGGGTAGTCGTGCTGCGTCGCCGCTGGAACAGGCGAATCGAAGGGGACCTGTTACTTGGGAGCTTTTTTTTACGAGTTTGCGTTGTTTGTTTATTGGCGTAACCTAAAAGAATAAAAATAGAAAAATACAACGCTGATTTTATTCCTTAGAGAATTTGACAATGACCTAAAAGATTAGATTGTACAAATTATTCTTTTATAAAGAATAAACTTCAGCTTTTATTCGTTTGTAAACAACAAAGTTCAGCGTTTATACTTTCGTTAAGAATAAAATTCAGGTTTTATTCTTTTGTGAAGGACAAAATTCAATTTTTATTCTTTTGGTTTAACATTAAGGTTAGATTTCATATTCCGAAGTTTTCTCGAAAAAGAAACAATGTTAGGTACTTTTTTAGGTCTGAAAATATTCCACATTTTAAGATGAATCGAAGGCAACTTTTAGTTTTTCAATTAACAAATTACTATTTGAATAATTAGCATAAATGTGCTTAGACAAGGACAGTAGATACAACGTCCGCTTAAAACAAAAGAATTACAGCTGAATTTTATTCTTTACAAAAAGTAATTTGTACGATTTAATCTTTTAAAGTCACTGTCAAGTTCGCTAAAGAACAAAATCAGCGTTTTATACTTTGCGAATAGAATAAAATGCTATTTTTATTCTTTCTAACGTCAATTTGTATTCTTTTACGTTTAGAGTGTGGAGACTCTTGTGTACGCTGAGAGATATTTCTTACTGAAATATGGCTTTCAAGTTAGCGTAAAATGACTTTATGCACATTTGAATTATAGCCGAAATGAGTGCATCCCGCGAGGAACAATTCAAACCGTTCAAAAGTGTTTCGCTTTTATTTGTCCTGATATTTCTATATCAATGAAATCACTCTTAAATAGTGACAGGTATGACTGCAAAATTAGTCAGTGGTATTGTAAACATTTCTAAATACTAACAAGAGTAGTGTCAGACTTTCGGGAAACGAATTCATATGACCAATGTGAAACATATTGTACCTATAGATATACTAATAATATTAATAAGATATGCTGGATTTACTATACAAAGCTCCATTCGATTAAACTACGGATACTGGACTTCATTTTTTGGTAGTAGAAAACTATCCCCAAAGTTTTATCAAAACGCATGACCCGGAGGTCTAAAACTTTATTTGTAAGATTCATCATGTTTGCATCATTCATTTTTATATTCTATATACTATATTGTACGCGTGTATATACGTGCATGCGCGTACATGCAAATGCGTATGCGTGTGTGTGTGCGTGCGCGCGCGTGTGTATATATATGTGTGTATGTGTGTGTATGCGTGTATGTATGTGTATGTGTGTGTATGTGTGTATATTTGTGTATGTGTGTACGTGTGTGTCTGCGCGCGTGTGTGTGTGCGTGAGTGTGTGTGTATGCATGTATGAGCGAGTATACTTATGAGTGTCCTCTCATAGCTTGATTACAGTAAAACTGATTTAAAATTATAGTATGTTTACGCGAGTATTTTTCAAATGATCGAGTTGTTGGTGGGGTTGATTGAGTAGTAATAGTAAATATCTATGCAAAGTTAAGGAAAGGTATATCAATGGGTTATGAAACCGTGACATGTCATATACTGAGAAACATATATACACAGAGAGAATATTCTGATAAATATCACCGTAGGTAACAATCATTGTAAACATGGGACATTCTGAATTCAGGGGAAAAATTACCCCGATGAATGTTCAAAATTTCTCTTATATGGTTCGCGATACTGAATGGTAAAAATTACAATGGATAAAGTTAATTTTTAATATTTCCCCTAAAGTCAAGATGTCTCACGTTTACAATGATTTTTTAGGTAATTTTGAACAGAAAAGTCTCTCTGTGTACACACAGACACATGCACACACATACACACGTATACGCATACAGACTCACACAATTACATACACACCCATACACATTTTTTAAGTGTAGTACATTCGGACTCCTCAAGATATGAAACATATTTATCCGCTGAAAACGACCAAAGAGAGAAACTACCACCATTACTGTACCTTCCTCTTTGAGAAAGCAGCTTCGTCCCTATCTCCTTCAATCCCATGACTTTTCCCTCCGACTTCCCTGGCACCAATCAAATCATCCACCACCCCCCCTCCCCCTCCCAACTCTCTCTCTCTCTATCTCTCTCGCTACCTACATCGGCAACAGATACAACCCGTACACAGCGCGTGCACCTCGGCCGTAATCCTCGCAGCGTCATTCTGTAGGCCGCGTCACTCGCTCGCTCGCTCGCTCGCTTTCACAAAGCGAACACTGGCTGCCCCGCCACGCCACGCCACTGAATTAGGGAAGAGCTCTGCGGGCGAAGCTACGAAGGGCGTGACTCTAGGCGCGGGAGCTCGTCGCTGCCGGTGTATAGCTGGTTCGAACAGCGCTGGTAGCAGCGGCGGCAGCTGCCGAGAGGAAATGATAAATAGAACTGCGC
The DNA here is from genome assembly GCA_949152435.1 of Gastracanthus pulcherrimus. Taxonomy (NCBI): domain Eukaryota; kingdom Metazoa; phylum Arthropoda; class Insecta; order Hymenoptera; family Pteromalidae; genus Gastracanthus; species Gastracanthus pulcherrimus. Next base: position 177,730,882 of record OX424576.1, read on the forward strand.
GAGCGGCTGGCTTTGAAGTGCCTGCTGCAGTTGGTTGGGAGGAGGGGGAGGGGGGAGAGGAGTATATTGAAGGGTTGTAGTTGAGGATGTTTGACGGGTGGCGTGGGGTTTTAATGGGAATTTTCGTACTGTTCTTAATTGCACGTATAGTAGGAGGTAGACCGAAAGATTTTGATAGATTAGAAATAAATTCTCTTTGAGAGAGCAAAATCGGTAAGAGATGAGTGTGTCAGCTACTAGTGGAAAATCAAATAACGTGAGCAGAAATTCGTCGCAGTTTTACCACGGACGATATTATATGTGATTTTATTTAAATTGTTAATGTACATTTTATTGATTTATATTACTGAAGACGTTAGTTCCAAGATAACTGCACAGGCATGTTTAAGTAAAAATAGACGCGCATGATCAGACGTGTATTTAAATCTGGGTTTTTTTTCATTAATCCAATAAAACATTCAGTAATTTCACTATACTGATAATAATATTTGCCTATAATAATACAAACTAGAATTTAAATTCCAGGCAAGTTATTTCATTTTTTAATATCAACTCTTTAGTGATCGTCAAAAAGTATACATTAAGTAATAGATGTTACAGTATTATGTCAAATTTAAGGATGTATCAACGTTAACAGAATCTTTAGACGTCGAAGCGAAATGATTCTTCTTCGCTCCAAGCGAAAAGATCTTCTATTTTATCAATTAATAGTAATATAACTCTAAAAATCTTGTTGAATATTGCATATGTAGTACAAATATCAAGTCCGAATAAAAACATCATGGTAATGACAAATTAAACGGAATCTATTTAGATTAAAGGAATATTTAGATTTTTAAAATACTAAAGGAACATCTTCTACGTGATGAATTATAACATTCTAAAAACGTTTTAGCCCTGCCCTGCTATACGTTATGAAGTAAATTTAGGAGTATCAGTAAAATTAATCTACCAAAAGCTCCAATTTTTCGATAACCACCCTGTTATATACTATTAATTTATCGGTTTGGACTACATATCTCAGCTAATATACTGCAAACTATCCTACTAATAATAAAGCTTTTATCTTCAAAAACAATCATTCCATTCAAACTTAAACCTACCAAAATTCTTGAAAATACGAAAAACACTGATTTAACAATAAAAGCCCTTAACAAACTCTTCACCCCCTAATGAACCCCCCAACAATCGATAAACACCTCCATAAAAAACCGCTCACATATCCCAAGAGCGTTAAGCCGATTCACCCTAACCCACAATCTGTGCTAACGAAGTACACCACAGTATATCCATTCCCTTTACCGCACTGGGAAATCGAATCGCATTCCGCGTCCTCCGTCTCTCCGAAGGCATCGACTCTCGCGCGAAATAACGGAAGTGAGACGCGACGATGTCGCTCGAGAGAGAAGCTGCAGGAGCAGACGGGTGTACGTGGAGACTGGATCGAAAACTCTCGGGTGCTGGTAGTAGAATTAACCTGAGTGCTTTGGGTCGGGTATTTACACGGTGAGAGATAGGGAGATGTTTATTTCGGGGATTTTTAGAGGGTTTGTTTGGTAAATATATGGTGGAAGAAGTTTTACTTATCTGACGGGATTTTATTGTGCATACGTGTGTATGTGTGTGCATTTTTCATCTAATTTTGCTGGTCTGGTCAAAGGGAAAATATTGTACGTATTGGTGAAGCAATTTATTTTTGGAAGTTATTATAGAATAATAAAATATAATAATAAGCATCTTAAAGTTCACGCTTTTATTTAAAGTGCACTCGTAAAGATTATTCTAAGATGTATATTTAAAATATATGTACACTTTCTGCAAATGTAAAAATATCACATAGTAGTTTTCATGAGTCGACAAGAAAGTAAACATTAGTAATATAACGCAACAGTATTAATGAAGAACTTTAAATTATTACAAAGTAGAAAAAATTATTTTCTAGTTTATGTATGTGTGTACATATATGTCTAATACATGAATATGTATGTGCGTATGTGTATGTATGTACATAAGCGTGGATGTATGCGTGTATGTGTAAAATTGTAAACCGGTAATGATACCCAACTAAATTCTGTATATACATTTATTATCAATTTTAGGGATCTTTTCAACCGTTCAACTAAGTTCGTTTTGAGCTGTTCTTTTTTTTTCATTAAAATTGTATTAAATACTGAAATAAAAGTAATTTTTTCCAAATTTACGTTTTTCTGAGGTTCAAAAATTAGTTTCTAATATTTATCATCGGTCATTCTTAGATAACTTAACTACATTTCGATTCAAACAACATTGTACTACGTAAATAAAGGAGACTGAAACAAATAGACTAAATTAATGTCTCCAGAAAAAACAGCTGTCAATACATATAACACCAATTCTTCCGTAACCTAGATCCTCAAACCTCCAACCATAAAACCCCATCAAGAAAAAAAAACCACTCGCCCAGCTAAATGCCCACCCACATTTCAATCCCTCTCCGCTCTCAATTTTTCACCGCGCAGCAGCTGCGCTATGAACTCTCGGCTCTATCTCTATCTCTCTCTGTCTCGCACTCAATTGGCCCGGCAATTTATGCGCGCGCGCTCGGCTCGCGGCAAACGTAGAAATTAGATAGCGCGCATCCACATCTCTTGCTCTCTCTCGCTCGTGCGGCTCGACTATTACAGCAGGCGAGGAGAACCCGACGCTATTGTTCGTCGGGACGACGCGGAGCTTTTGAAGCTGCGAGCAGAGGCCACCGAGGGGGTGATTATTTTCGCGGTTCGTTTTCGTTTTTCCGCTTGGCTTTTAGAGGGAATGAGAGTTTGCACTCGAACGATTGCCCGCGAAGGGAGGGACACGGTGATGAGGGATTTGGAGGGGAGGACACTTGGAAATGAATGTAATTTTTTTTAGAAGAATTCAAGCCTTGGAGTATCAGTGTTAGGTTCTATATATTTGTGGGAAGCGTAGAGATTTTTTCTTGGTGTATGAGATATCATTCGAATCTATAAATATAAATGTTGTGGGTGTAGGTTTTGGCTGATGCCAATATTAAGATTAATCCATGATAGATGTCATTTTGTTCATTTATACGCATCAGTATCAAAATATACGTGCCTTACACTAGTAATTTTATTAAAAATCGAAATTATTTATCATTTGCTAAAAGTAGATAAATTGAATTAATGACATTTTTTATTACAAAGATCAATACTAGATATACAATTTTTACTATCTAATATAATAATCTAAAAATATACGTCACAATTTCGTTAACAGATCGATCGCTGGAAATATTTTAGAATTAACTTGTCTACTGCGCTGAATTCGTATTATATTTTGTATATTTCTGTTTAATTCTAATTGTACTTTTATATACTTTGAGAAAAAAAGCTATGTTTTTGTCACGATGTACACAAAATAATAATTGGGACACATATATATGAAACATGCCCACGCTTTTTTCAAATGCCTTTTTCTATGCATTCTTAACAAATATTTTTGTAGATTCAAACAAGCAGAAAAAAATTAATAACAAGCATTTTTTTATTAAAAAGTCAATTATATTCTCGTATTTGTACTATTTTAATTTTTGTTTATACTGCCTATTTACGCTCGTCTATACTGACGACTTAATGTGCCACAAAAAAAGTATCTCAACTTCTCAATTATGCACCAAAAAAAGAAATTTAACAATAAACACATGTTAGATTATCAACTACTTACAAATATAAAATGAAACCAGTGATTAACGAAACGATTGATATTAGAACTCACTTCCTCTATACTAAGCGCAGCCCAGTCCCTTCAAATATCCCTAAATTAAGACTAAAAAACTTGACTACGTCAGCCGCAACAAAACTGCACAAATCGTACTCATAAAACGTCACAAACAAAACCTCCAAATTCCTCTGCGAAGGGCAACCTCGCCCCATGATCCACGCGCGCGCGCGCGTGATAAATATAATTATATTCTTTCTCGAGAGCGCGCAGTCGTCGAAACGCTCTCAATCAAAAGCTCGAACTTATTATAGCATTCGCGACCTCGCAGCAGCTGCTGCAGACGCCACTGGAAGGTCGAGACATGGTTTGTTCTCCCGAGCGCGTATGTACGTACGTCAGAGGTTGGGAGTTCCGAGTTGGAATGATAGCGATGGTGCTGGTGAATGGGGAGACAAGATCAGATGCTGGAATCTGTTGTGGTGGTTTGTTGGAAGGAATAGAATCGTTGATTGTTGGCATGCTGAATTGCGGCTTAGTTAAGCGTGGTTGATATTTTTGAAACTCGAAGTCTCAATTGGGTGTGTGAAAAAAAGTTACAAAAATGTTGCTCAGTGGGTGTGAATATAATGTTTGTTCAATTTATTTATGAATTTTAAGATAATTTAAGATTCCAGTGATACAAAGAATTATATTTTTTTAGTTACTTGAGTGATATTTTGATGCTCGCGTGACTCATGTACTCACGGTTTGAGGTTAGAAACGTATGCATTTTTGCATTTTTTATAACATTTAATGCATGTGTATTTTTGTAAGATTAATTCATAATTTATATTTTTAATTAGTTCTTTGAAAAGCACACTGACTATTGAGTATACAAATAAAATAATTGAGAAACAAGGAACCTATGGCCATATAACAGAAAACGTAATGGTCAATTTGAATTGTACGTTTGTAATCGAACTGTGTTTTGCTTTCTAAAAGAGAAAATTTTTAACGATGGATATTTTAGAATTTGAGATTTTGATAAAGGACCACGCACACATATAATGGAAAATTGGCTACCCGTCGAACTGACTGAAAATGAAATCCGTAATATTTAATGTTCTCCTGATCAAAAATTCCAAGTGAACCTGCTATCCAAGAATCGACCTCTATTAACATCATTGAGACTTTTGATCAGAAGAACATTAAATAATGCATTGCATTTTCAGTCAATTCAATGTGTAGCCAATTTCCTATTATGTATGTGCGTGGTCTATTCTATGTTTTCGAGGTTTTCTCATATTTATTTAATCACACAAAGGTACAACACGTGTTTTTTTATATAATTGTTGATTCATGTTAGTATTTATTTTGGATACACTTTCTAATTCACGACCAACTTAAATTAGCCTGCATATCCATCCTATCCGCTAGGAAACGATCGTGCACGTTTCTTTTTTAATGTGCCTGTCATTCACCGTTTAAATGTTCATTTAACACAAGCAATTTTAAAGAATTCTTACTCGTAATATATTAAACGAAACAAATCTCTATTTTCATTTTTCTGTATTATTTAATCCTAAATTAAAATATTAAAAATATTTGAACAATGATAACTCTCACCTATGCACACCTAAACCACATTTTTACAGAAAATAGCAGTCAAATTATTCGGAAAGCTCATCGCAACGTATTATCTTCAAATCTCCGCGAATCAAATTGAAATTTAATATTCGCCAAGCAAGCCGAGCTCTTACAGGGAGTTATAACCGGTTACAAGATCCGACCCTCGTATTATCGTTTAATTTTGAGAGACAGAATTCAGCGCCAAATGAGTATGCCGAGCATATTTGCTTTAAGCCACTTTGATGCACAATTAATTTTCCTATCAAGAGTTTTGCCTAGAAAAATATTTAAAAAATTTTCAAAGAAATTACAAGATAAGAAGAAATTCATTATTTAGAATTATTAAGAAAAATAAATTACACTGATAAGAAGAAATTCATTTTTCCAAATATGAAATAAATTTTTATTATTCAAATGACTAAAAGTAAAAACATGAGACAACTGCTTGACTTCGCAATTCCACAATTTATTTTACTATTTTTTAACGTTCATTAGTGTTTTTACAATAAAATGTATAAAAAATATTTCAGTCAGACAAGATAGTATTTTATTTAAATTCAAGTATAAAGACCTAACGCTTACGTAAGGAAAAAAATTCTTAACATACATTGTTATCAAATTTTTGTGTAAGGTGTGTCTTCAAGAAAAAAAATGATAAATGATGAGCAAACGGAGAAAAATGATCTACAAATTGTAAGAGTTACATTCCCGGTAAGCTTCAAACGAATTCCGTTTGATTTATATCGTGTTTCTAACATCTGACAGATTCTCTTATTTAAGAAATCGTTTACTTCTTTTCAGAAAATACAAAAATGTTTATCAATTAAATACGAAACAAGGAATTTCTCGCAATTGCATTACATTCCAACAATACGCAAACAATACCGAGTTCAACAACATTCTCTTGTTCAATTATATTTACCACATAGTCAAACTAAAATAAAACATTATTTTAAAATAAACTAGACTAAAATTTTCCAACATTGATAGAAAAGAATAACATTTTTCTATTAATTAAAAAGATACATTGTTCAAACAAACGAAACAAACATACGCAAAATAAGAGTCCGAAACATTTTCTTTGAAACACGAATCCACATTATATTTCTCTCTCCGCTGCCTTCCACCATCATTTTTCCACGAGAGATCCAGAGAATTTTTCTCTTCGTGTTTATTCGAACGAATTTCCCCGCGAAATTAAACGTTTGACCGTGCAGCACCGCACGCTACACATATTGCACACATCCTCCACTTCATAAATCCTCCATACCCGACTTATATATTCAACCCCAGCGGGAACTTTATAACGCGTTAACAGTCGTCGCGAAAGTTCGCTGGCAATTTTTTTTTGCGACCGTGCGAAAAGCCTCGACAATGAATGCGCGGATTTGCCGTCGGCACTTTCAGGGGGGAGTAAATTTTTATCGAGGTACGGACGATATTATATGGAGGATTTCGGAGCGAAATTTATGTCGATGGAAAGCGAATTTTCCATTGCTTTGATATTACTTTTTGAATTTTTTGGCTGGGGATGGTAATTTAGTTTTCAGAAGAGAATTTTTGTAGTTTTCAAAGTGGATGAAGTAGCGGGTAGGTCACAAAAGTTAAAAATTGAAATGGCGGTATTAAAGTTTTTTAATATAGGCTGCGGTTATAAAATTCTGATGCGTATGTAGAAAAATTGTGGTAACTGCTCTAGCTACTTTCTTTTTCTAAACGATATGAACAATGAAACTCAAATCGTTCAAAATCATATTCATTTCTCGAAATATGCTTCAAATTATTTTTGTAATATATAAGTCAAATTTAAATGAAACCTAAATCTCGTAGATATATTTTCGTTAAATACACAAGTTGAATACAAATTATGTGTACTTTAAGAAATACCCTAGAATCCTAAATTCTTTTCGCATAAAATGTACCTTTCCAACGCAATATGTACCTCTAAAAATCGAGTTCCGAATATTTCTCTTCTACAATTTCCAGAACGAACCCTATCTCTTTCAACCTTCAAAAGAAAAACTCCGCCTCTCGCCTCTATCTTTTCCACAGAAAATAGACTCCCGCGTCAAAACAATTTAGCAGCGTCTCCGCGAAGAGAAACCGCACCGCGAATTCGCCCGAGAATCGCCATGAATCACCGCGGAGTCGTTTGTCAGCGAGAAAAATGATACAAACACGAAGCGTTTCTCGGAACGTTGACCGCGAAATTTTCGCATGCCCGGGAAAATCCTCGAGCGATATTCCATCTCTCTTTCTTTTATTTTTTTGTATACTTCGGTGTGTGAGAGGAAAGACTAGGTTTGCGCTGAATTTGCATGAATCCGGATATGCATATGAGGGCTGTGCGTAAAGAGGTGTACGAGCGCTCGCGGTTTATGCAAACTCTAGTGTTCCGAAGAGGCGAGGAAAACAAACATTTTCTAGTAAAAATTTGATGACCTTTTCGAGGGGTATGTAAAATTGTAAAACAAGACATTTGAAAATATTTTAAAAGTGAAGTTTATCAAAAATTTGTTTAATTATTTAAATAATGACTATTATTATTATATAAATTATTTAAATAATTAATGACTATGTAGTGTTTTAATTTAAATGGATTTTCTCATTTTTTAAATATTTTTATAGTAACAATGCAATTGACGAAATTCATCTTGGGAATATTTAAATATTAAATAGTTATTGCAGCGAGAATTATATTATTAATCCAAATTTATTAAAATAAAAATTAAAGTATGTTTTTAACTGCAAGTTTAATTAAATTACCAATTATATACTGCTTAAATTATAATCTATTTCCTCATTTTAAAAATACTTGTATAGAAATAACATAATTGGCAAAATTCACCTTAGGAATATTTAGATATTAAATAGTTATTACGCAGCATATTATTAATTCAAATTTATTTAAATATATGAGTATATTTGAATTGTTTTATTATTATTTAAAAAATACGTAAATTCATAAGAAACACGTAGCAGTTGTGGTTTTTGTGATTTGTACGGCAATATAAAACCTGCGCTTAGTTTATTGTTTTATATGCAATTATTTTAGCCCATCATGAAGAGAGTCTTTACTCTAGTGGTAAAGATAACATGGACATAAATAAGCACAATTTCTTTTCTCTTAAAAAGTATCTTTTTTCATTATGTCGATACATTCTTCACCTAATCATAAAAAACAATTGTACAATTCTGTACTTTTTAATACAATTATAAAAGTTTGACATTTTGTGTTTACGCTACTACCAAAAACTATTTCCTTCTAATAATAATAATAATAATAATAATAATAATAAAATAGAAAAATAAGGTATAAATGTTGTTCATAACATTTTTTGTACACGTCATGGCATCATTAAACCGAAAAATGCAAAAATAAAACAGAGTAGGAAGTCTGTAATTCTTTTTGTGAAGAAGCTAAAGTTCGTGACCCAGATAGTAAAATTTCAACAGGTTGTGTCCGCAGCCTAGATGTAACTCCGGCAGTGGCAACGTGTTGCTGCGCGGAAAACACTTGATTCTCTGAGAATATTATAACTAGTCAGGCGCGCGTTACAACTGTGTAGCTGCATTATTAAAGTTGCGCCTGACAGTTCACGGATCGTTACTACTGATATCATACGCGGGATTCAAGTTTCAATATTAATATTCTGAAGGGACTGCGAGTTACTTTTATGTAAGTTTAATGTGCGTATGGATTATGACAGGTGAATCAAGAAAAAGTGGATCTTCTTGTGTAAAACGAAAGATTTATTATTAAAATTAAAGTACAGGGTTATGAATAATATTTTATTTTAGCCTTCACGTGTATCTATTTGCCACTTATAAGTCTGTATGTGAATAATATTTTGATCACCATTTGAATTACCATTTAGAAAGTAGAAAGTTTAATAAATAATATATTTATTTCTAATTATTCCAAAATGTTATAACTAAAACGTACGTTTATCAATTTTATAAGAAAATTTTAATATTTTCACTAATAAAATTCTTTTTATTTATAATCTGCAAAAATCGTCAGTCCTTTGAAGTTCATTATAAGCGGATTCCACTGTATTAAAATGTTTGAAGATCAACTATTTCCACTAAATAATCCTATTCTCTTACAAATCTGCTGCTCACTCTCTGCTTTGAAATTTAGTGTGCAGAATACTTGAGTTTTGCGCAATTTCATTAAAAATTAATTTTGTTTTTAGGTACCAAATATATATGTACAAAATTTGGGAAGAAAAAAATGAAATATTTAAAAAGATTTCAATGTTTCTATAACTCCACATTGATAGCAATTTCTGTATGTGGTAAAAGTTGAAATTAAATTATGAACACCGTATATTTTATTTGAATACCGTAAACCTTAATATAAAGATACTAAAATATATTAGTTAGTTATAAAGTATTTAGTTTAAATTGTTATACATTATAATTGAATTGTAAGAAGAAAAAGCTATATTCCTTTTTGTAATTAACACTATATTTAAAGTACAACAATCAATCAAAATCAAAATTTTCTTTGACATCTGTAAATTTTCCTCAAAACTTCTACAATTATTTGTATCTTAATTGAATAATTAAAAAAAATAAATAACATAATAAAACAATACTAAAATATAACAGTCAATACAACTTCCTCCAATTCACAAAGTCTCACCAAACATTCCACCCCATGTTTCCTAACGGCAACTACAAATTCTTTTCCACACACTATCACACCCCATCGTCCGCACTTCAGACGACCCGCCACACTGACCACTACACCCCACTCCCCCCTCTCACCTCTGCACACTGTACCACACACAATAAACCGAGCGAGCGAGCCACCAAAAAAAGAAATACGAAAGTACACAGAACACAACGACGGCAGATCGCTCTATCCTCTCCTCCACCTCCAATCTCTCTCTCTCTCTCTCTCTCTCTCTCCCTTGCCTACAACCCCCTCTCCCTCTCTGTCTCTCCTCGCTATACATATCGATTATCGGCCGGGGGCATTTCTAAAAGCGTCTCGCGCTCTCCCGCGCGTCGCGTGCAGCTGTCTGTGCGGACTATGCTAGAGAGGAGGAGGAGGAGCTTCCGAGTGTGGCCGGCGACGGAGCCGCGGGAGGCGCGCACACGTGCGGAGACGCGCGCGGGAGCGTTTCGAACTCCCGGATCCCGGATGTTTGTTTGGTTGTTGGGACGCGAGGCGGCGGGGCAAACCGCGCGAAGAGCTGACAGTGATTTTGAACGGTGAGGAATGTGTTTTTTTTACTTTTTTCCAGGGGTGGAGAGAAGGCGTTTCGCTGCAGCGTAGAGTTTTGTTAAAAACATTCTAGAAACAGGTTCTAGAACCTTGAGGATCAAAATCCACTGTTATTATAGAATTTCTGTATGGATGGAAGAGTGTGTGTGGATGTGTGTGCGGATATTTGAATATGTGAAAAAGTAGTTTTGGTTGTTTATTTATGTTCCGACCAGTGCGTGACTGATACCACTTGTTTGTTCAATAAATTATCCCAATAGAAAAAAGATGATTTTTCGATAACTTTTTTAATTAAACTCTGTTTGCGTGAATGCAAGTGTATGTGTATGCGAGCATGTGCGTGTGTCTGGAGCACTCCAGCAATTAGTTTGAAAATTTGTTGAGAGGTAGTTTTTTCATATATATAGACCAAGTTCTTTGCCAAACCTATAAGTTCCTATAGTTTTCAAAATATTTGAAGTTATGAATTTATTGAATTCATTTATCGCCTATATCTCCAGAAGGGCACAGTTATTTTAGAACAAAAAAGACTTTTTATCATTATTTGACAAAGATTCAATATCCGAAAGAATTTCAAAGATTCATTGATTCGGTTTTGTTTTATGATTTTTCCATTTAATTTTTGGACTTACAAACTTCTAATTTTGATGTACCTACCTGTAATATACTATAAAAGATTCAGTGCAAATGTTTTTAAAAAAGATTTAAATTAACTATTTTTCAGAAAAAACATTTTTGGGTTAGCTAATGCCGTATTCTTTCTCTTTTACACTGTGTTTTATTTTAAAGGAACGGGTGGAATAATAAGAGTGAAAAAGTGTGACTGAAATATTACTTATATTAAACATAAGAAAAATTGAAGATGGACTATACAATCAAATATTTTACATTGGGCATCGCACGAGGTGATCACTGCCGTGTCGATGTCGGGACTGACCAAGTTTCCGCACTCAGGGATACAAGAAGCCTAAAGCCGTCGGGCAGTTCTCGAGTCTGGGGCGGAGTTTTCCGACCATAAACAGAGACGGAACTGAACGAAGGTCACTACCTACCTGGTGCTCATAAACGTCGATACGTCGTCCCGTCGCTCGTGCGAGGCGCAGGTCCTACCGGGCACGGGGTTTTTCCCCGGCGCGTATGTCGACGTGATGTCTTACATTTTAACCCTGTAGTAGTAATAAGACGCACGACATTATCGAAAGATTAGCTGGAAACGCATTTTAATGGTCATCTGTAATGACCCTGTTTGCCTCACGTACAAACAGTAAAAGCATTGTCCGAGCTCATTTGCTCAATCCAACACGCGGTAAAAAAAAATTTTTAACGAAAATTTTGTAAACAAATTACAGGAATCTGAAGAAAATATTTTTAATATGCAATTTAAATTAATGCAATGCAATTAATGTATTAGGATAAATTTTTTATATTCAAAAGATTAATTAAGTTTGAGAAAGTTAAGTGCCAGTAAATTAACAGTCGGTTTTCTTGTTTAGAGAGGGTTTGAAGGGGCTACTGTGATGAAAGAAAGATTAATTAATTCTCTTTTAGGCGGAGAAGAGCAATAAGTAAAATCTTTTGAAACTGACGTTGATTCTACCTGAAATAAACGTCGGCTTTAGATTTCTGCATTTTTAGGTTATTGCAGATTTCAAAAAAGCTACACATTTTTAGTGATCTATTCGAGGTCCGCTGACCTGAACAAAGGAGATTTGGTTTGGAAGAAGGAGATTACTAAATAGTAGATAGAATTACTAAATATTTAAACCTGGCTGATCAATGTGACCGGCTAACGCGACATTTATTCAACGTATTTTGATCTACTGAATTTGATTTTTTGGTGTTAAATTCCAAAAGGGGTCGATTTAATTACTAATAACTAATTTTACAATCAATTTTAAAATTTGCAGTTTTTGGTCTGGAAAAAATATTATACGATTTAGCGAATTTGGACCAAGAAAGGTTGCTACAATTATTTGTGTGGGACATGCAGTTATTAATATATAATCATTCCCAAAGCTTGAAATAAACCTCCGATACAATATTAATTGCCTACCGTTATATGTATTTAGAATTTAAAAACCCGTTACTTTCTACAACTTCAAAATACTTAGCAACGAAATTTAAACATCTACTGTCTGCGAAAGTTATTTCATGATTAAATTTTTTATAATTTAACAAAAAATTAAAATTTCGTTGAAAATTTAACTATGTGCACGTGTTGAATATAACGCCGCGAATCCATTAGTCGCCCCGCAACGAGTGAAGTGGAGATTTACTATATATTTATGCTTGGGCTGTATGTGACGGTAGTAAGGAATGTTTTTGAATTTTTTTGGGGTGAGATTTGAGGGTCGCGGAGGGGATGGAGAAAGAGTTTTTGTTGGGAGAGTGATAAGGGATTACTCGAATGAATGCAAGATTAATTGGTTCCACTCTGAAGCTGAATGTTTACGACTGCGAGATCCGTAGAATCTAGAATTGCGTAGGATAAAACGAGGCTAACTGGAAAACCTTTTCTCATGTTTTCTGTACATTCTGTAATTTGATTGAAATTTAGTTTTTCTCTCCTTACGATGTATAGTATTGTTACGTGCTGTAGGGTATTAATTACACGCTAAACTTGAGCGAATTCTCAACCTATTCAAGTGAATAATAATTTCTACATTTTTAATTAATTTCCTTAATAATAGAGAGTACAATTTCTATAATAAGGAAAAGTTAAAGAATCTTCACAACGATTAATTAAGTTGATTTTAATAAGTTACAGACAAATTTGAAATAAAAAAGTAACGTTCTTCAAAAATTGCATAGTAATAACATACTTAAATATCGCAACGTAGATCCATTAGTCGCTTCCGCAGTAACACTACAAGAGCTATTCCGTATATTATATTTATGCTCAGTTGTATTGAATAGATAGCGTAGAATCTTACTGAGTATTCTTGAGGAGTTTTGAAGGGTTGAGAAAGTGAGACTTTTTGTTCGGAGGATAAGAAAGGGTGTCTGGTCAATGGAATATTAATTGCATCTTCCCTGAGGTGATTTCTTTTCCTTCTTATATTTAATCTATAATTTTCACCTCGATATTATTCTGTAAAAAGTTGAAAAAATATTCTAGATATATGTGCATTAAATGATACTTTAAAATAAAAACTAGCATTAAATCCAAGCATAAAATATATTTCCAATTATTTACCATACAGTATGAGGGGTGGCAACTAATAAGAACGGAATATAATACCGGATTGTAAAATAAACCTATACAATCGTATCCGATTTTATCCGAATAAATGCAAAATCGGTTGATTTCCGGATGCGTTCGGATAAAACCGGAGAAGATAAAAACGTTGATCCAGTGGTGTTCAGAATTTAAATCCGATTTTATCCGGTCTTATTCCGGTATTAAAAGTTTTATTAACCAGAGCAGTCATTAAAAGCTTAAGCTCTGTGGTTTACAATTAACCAATTATTTGGCTTTTTTTAAATGTCATAAAGAGAGCTCGAATAAAAGTTTAGATTGATTTATTAATTTCTCATTTGTAGGAAGCATTTCATTTCCAAATTCAGGGTTTCAACAAAATTCTGCACCAGAGATAATCAATGCGAAGTAATTATATTTTTCCACGCTTTTAAACGATTTTAATTAAAATTATCATCGTGATTCAGAGATTCTATATACAAGGGCTAAATCAGGAAGTCAATTATAATTTCACAATCCTCATTATTCAAAATCTCAATTATTTGTAAATTGTTTTGAATTTTTGTAAATGACGTGCAATTAATAAAATTTTAAAATATTCCACAATGCTTCTCTTATTTGATAAGATTCTGATCATTTTACGACAAGTAAGACGAAAATAAAGTCTTCGTATTTTATTGAATTTATAGCACGTTGGTGTCTATGTATGAATATAGTAAGATTTTAGAAAAACGTATTTTAACTATTTCATTCTTTAAACATGTACAAAAATTTACCATTATCCCCGACTTAGACTATGAAACAAATTTAGATCTTCATTTGACAATTAATTGAGAGCATGAAGATAAAGTTCAAAAGCGCTTCGTAATTGATGATTTAATAAATCGATGTTATATATCACCCACCCGTGAGTGCCTAACCTTTAACGACATATGTTTGATAAGAAAATATGTTCGTTGGTTAAACCTAACGTGTGATGATTCACTTCTGAAAGCATATCATTTATGTCACTTACATGGAGTTTTCTAATTAATATAAAAAATTTATTTTTATTACGTATATTGATTAACAATACAAACGGTATAACTAATTTTTCAAGAGTAAATTTATTAAATTATGAAGAAAAATGTTTAATTTCAACTCGTTTTAAGACCTACAAAGTTAAATTTGCAAATGCAAACAATGACACTGATAAAACTTTACAGGATTTCAAGACGAGCTGGAATTAATCTTAAGTTTAAAGTGGTTTCTGATCAGCAACTGGTGAGACGTGAAACCTAAAACTAATTTAATTTTCCAAAATCTATATGCACAAATTATCGTTTCATTCAAAATGAAAATACTCTAATTTGTACATGTTCACGTACATATTAATTCAAAATGAGCCTATCAAAAATACATGATATCCACGCAAAGCGATCATATCGGACGCCGAATAACAATTTTATTTTCGGAACTTAGCTGGTCAAATATTTAAAGGCCTCGTGTGTTTACCGGAAGTTTTAAGTCCTCGCTTATCGATGATAAATACGGGATTACAGTTATGCCTAATTATTTAAGCCCACGCAAACACTTGAAAACTAAAAATACGCTTTTTGAGAGTCCTAAAAGCGTAACTGCTTCACTTCTTTGATGTGAGGTTTTCCCATCATCGTAATAGTTAATTTAATATATTATTTTATATTTAATATAAGAATTATTAATAAAAAATTAAATTAAAAATTAAGAATAAAATTAAAATTAAAGTATAATTTAATATTAATTTAACAACAATTTATCATAAACAGTGAAGAAAATTACTGTTGATATAAAATTTATCATAGAATTTCGCATAACATTCATCAAACATTAATCCGTCAAAATTAACTGCAAATTTGGTCACATTTAATTAATAGAATGTGCGTTATACGTCACAAGCGGTTTAAGGGGTTATATTACCCAAATTTTTTTGTTTTTTTTCCATTTTTTTATTGGCTTAAATCTTGCCAAAACAATCCTAGAATCAAAATCTACAACGCCCAAGTACCGATTTAAACTCAAAATTTTTTTAAATCAATTTTTTCCAAACAGCTTTGATGCTCCAAAATCACAATTTTTGCTTATTTTAGCGATGCTCGCTTTTTGAATTTCGCGGCTTTGGAATTTAGTAGAAGTTACCTACGATCGATGTCGTATTTTAAATTTGAATTATAGAGGTCGCTACATGACATTACAACGGTTACAACGTCTTTCAGCACGTGTTTACTCACACTTGCCCTGTGTTTAGTCGATCAGCCGTTCTCGTTGTTTACGTTGTTATTTTGAGTTTTGCTTTACTTTTTAACTGTGAATTATATTTACAAGTACTTAATTATGAGTGAAAAAGTGTACAGTGGCCGCAAAGGCAGTAAAACAAGAAGTACAAGTACAAAACGGAGTCAAATTAGTAATCGACGCCCGCCTAACCGCCATTCGTTCGAAGGCGATTCGGAGCACGTTAGTACCTCGGCTAAGAAATTGAAAAGTACTGATTTAGACCGTGACCGCGATGTTGATAATAATTTCGGCTACTGTTTCATCAATTTTTTAGCTGTATTTACTGCTCTTTCTGAATTAGTAGTATGCAAAAAATGTAATGGTGACGTGCGGTTTTTAGAGTCGAACAAGCGTGGACTAGGCTTCAAAATTATTGTGTCTTGTTCGAACTGTGGTGATGCTGATATTAACAGCTGTCCTGTAATAAATGGTCGTGCTTATGAGATCAACTGCTGTATTATTTTAGCTATGCGCATCATAGGCATAGGCCTCAACGGTACGTACTGTAAAGTGTGTGAATATTGGCAAAAAAAAGAAGGTACTGCTGAATACGAAGAGGTATACCCTTCACACAAACAGAAATGTGATGCCAACCATGAAGGTAGTGCCGGGAAAATGGAGATCGACGCAGTTAAAGAAATGTTCAAACGCTCAAAAAAACTTCATAATATCAAATATTTGAAATATATCGGCGACAGCGATTAAAAAACATATAAAGGTATAGTCGACTCAAAACCTTATAAAGATTTCATCGTCGAAAAAAAAGAATGTGTCGGACACGTTCAGAAGCGCATGGGAACGCGTCTGCGCAATTTGAAAAAAACAACGAAAGGTCTTGGCGGCCGAGGAAAGTTGACCGGAAAGTTAATCGATGAACTTTCTATTTATTACGGACTTGCTATTAGGAGAAACTACGATTCAGTCGAAAAAATGCGGAATGAAATTTGGGCAACGTTACTTCATAAAATGTCGACGAAGGAGAATACACAGCACGAGAAGAGTCCAATGCATGAGGATGTTTTTAACGCAATAAAACCCATTTATAATGAACTCAGCTCCGACAACCTTCTGTCATGCTGGTTGGGTGCGTATACTCAGAACAATAACGAGTCATTTAATGATGTAGTGTGGTCAATTGCTCCAAAGACGGTGTCAAGCGGTAAGACTACACGGAGAGAATTTTCTAATAAAAATTATGACGAAATTCGCAGTAAAAATTACCGTGAATGACTATAAAGCTGGGACACTCTAACTTTCCGGCAGTTTTTATTGATATTTACGATAAATTTTACCGTACTGAAGGGTAAAATTTGCCTGCCGTAGAGTAAAAGTTCCCTGTATAAATCTTAGAGAAAAATATGGATTTTCTTCCAATTGTTGTAGCAGTATCATTAATACTTAAATAAGTACATTATACACATTTATATTTGAGTTAACCTAAAATGTGTACACGCTCAGTTGTTTTCTTTATCAGCTGTCTTCTTTTTCTCTAATCAGGCAAATTTTACCATTCAGTGCGGTAAAATTTATAGTCTGTGCAGTAAAATTTGTAGTCAATGAGGTAATTTTTATAGTAAAATATCAGTAAAAAGTGCCAGAAAGTAGGAGTGTCCCAGCTTTATAGTTATTTACGGTAATTTTTACCCTGAATTTCGTTATAATTTTTATTAGAAAATTCTCTCTGTGTATAGTTGACATTGCGACTGACGTAGCCGTTATTATCTTCAATGACGGCTTCTCGGGTCTGTTTACCGTTTACGATGCTCTTGGGTTGACTGTTGGACCAACATGTACGAGTTTTGCGTGGAAACGGACGCCAATCGCGTTTAAACCGCTGAGCATCGTATGTCCGATATCGCGAAAGAGGCCAGGCGCAGCATTACATCAGGCAAAAAAAAAGAAGAAGAGGAAATGAAGGCCCTGGAAAGACAATTATATGGTGCAGGGATAGCAGACTGAAGGTAAAAGAATTATTACGGACTATATTTTTGCGATTCTTAAGATTTATAGCATTTTGAAACTTCAAACGCGTTTTTCTCGAAACCATGTTTTCAAAATCGACAAGCAGTAGAACTCAAAAAGTTTACATCCGATTGACTTAAAATTTTAACAGTAGCTTCATTGTTTGATTATCTAGTGAAGTACACACGATTTTAGCGATTAATTAACAAGAAAAAAGTTATAAACAATTTAAGTCGATTTTTTTCGTCGAAAACACGAATTTTTGTTAAACAATCGCCATTTTGCGAAAAAAAATTCTCAAAAATATAATCATGTGTTCTTCACTAGTAAAACTCATGTACATAATAGAAAATTTTTTTTTGTTATAGGTGGAGTTGGACGAGACTTGTACTGCTCGCCGCGGAAGACCTTTTTGAAAAAGCGGTTCACGGTAATCACTGCTCAGTCGCCATTTTGTAAAAACATATCATTGAAATATAAAAATTTTGTTCTCTTCTTCAAGAGTTGCTTAATCCAATGTTATATTATTTGTATACCTTTAATCTCAAATGTCCTTTAAAAAAAATAATTAACAAAGCCTTGTTTTTTAGAGCATATGGGGGATATAACCCCTTAACGGCCCGCTATCTCATTTTTTTCATTCCGACAACAGACCGCAATTCTCTGTAAATTAATAAACCATCCGCTGTGTCTTAAAACTTTGTACCACCGCGGAAATTTGTTTGGTTAACCGATGCGGTGCTAAATTTATATGTGCAACACATTTGTTTAATCTATCCGCTACTTAACTTGTTTCGCTAAAAAAGAGAAAAACGGATTTTCCGGACAGCGCGGTGAATATTTAAATATAGAAAGATCGTTTAAATAATTATTGTCTGTATCAAATATACGAATTAATGGATTTTCGTTGTTTACGTGTTGAGATAAAAGCGAATGAAAAATTTAATACGGCAAAGCAATAAAATTAAAGGTTTTTCAAAGTTTGATGGTATTTTACTTCAAAATAAATTTAATTTTTATTCGTACATAAAAAAAGTTATATTTCATTGAATTAAAAAGGTCAACTTCTTCTTTTAGAATGATACTTTAAAACATTATATAGATAAATGGATTTTACACGAATAGAATATTCTCTTTAATTATTAACTTTAAGTTTTCGAGCTAAATAAGGTAAAATACGAAAAACCACGGGAAATTCATTAAATATTGCATTAACTTCCACTTAAAGTTTACATCAAGGCAACTAATTTTAGCGAAATAAGCATAAAGTAATGAAATAAGGTGGATCTTTTGATGTAGAAATGTTATTAAAGCCTTAAGATAATAATTCGCCGGCGTCTGTTTCAGAGACTCGAGAGTCTCGTTCCCCAGCCTCCTAGACTGGCTTTCGTCAACCGGTCGACTTGCACATGGAGAATCGTCTAATTAATAATGTTAATCAGATTTCGATGAGTTTTTGATGATGAAGTGTATCAATAAACAAGAAAATTAATGTTTGACTTATTATTCATTAATGGATTCATATTCGATGTATGAGAATTTTTTGAACAGAAACAATCACCTTCATAACAAAAATCAATAGAAAATGTATTTGAACTCTTTGCTTAGAAAAAGTTATCGAGGTATTATAACCTTAAAGTAAACTCTGAGATTAGAATATATCAGAATTCTGACAGAAAAGCAAAATTTGTAGCGAAAAAAACGGCAGCGATAGAAACGATCTGTGAGGTTTTATAAATGACTGACTATAATATACCAATAATTACGCACTTAACATTTTCTTTAATATGAATTTTCTTTAAATACAAAGGTTTTCTATTACATAATTTTCGAAAAAACTAGATCATCTCAAAGTTTTTGAAGTATCTCTTCATGAGACTGAAGCCAGACTTGCGCAATTAATTAAAGAGAATTCAATATGAATCCTTATTGGTAAAGAAAACTACTACCGCGGAACTGGTGGCGTTAATGAAAATATATGATCTCATCCGCCATGTTTGTTAGTTTAACATAGAAGATATTATTTATTATACATAATAGAAATACTCTGATTGCTGTAAAAAAAGTATTTAATTTTTTAAAATAACGCGTTTGTGGCCGCTAAAATTGCATTACACTTAATAGGAAAACTTTTACACAGAAAAATGAAAGAATACAAAAAACCTTTCAATTGCTACATTTTCTTATTTAAGTTTGCAGTGTAAGAAATGTAGATCATTTTTGTAATTGTTCTGTGTTCAATTCAAATGCACCACCCAAATTTTCATATTACTTAAGGTTTCTGAGATATTTCAGCTCAATTCGGTAATTCAAGGTTAAAAACTCTCAATCAATTATTCTTCAGCTTCGAAAACTCAACATGATAAACCAATTTAAGCGACAGATTCGTCAATAAATATTGCCCTTTCTGAATCAAAATTGGTGTCATCTTATGTCCCACATAGCACGACACGTTATAGGAACGTTGCCGCAACGTTGCTATGGCAATAGAGCAACGTTGTTCGTAAACGTTGTAGCAACGTGTTAGCAACGTTGCAAAACCGTTAAAATGTTCGCTTTGGTTGCAAAAGAAACGTTGTAGAAACGGTGTGGTAACGCGCCTACGGCGTTCTTCCACGTTGTTAAAACATCACTTTTGAAACGTGTTTAAAACTTGTCAAAGAGTCACTATCCCACGTAGCAAACACGTCGCTAGAACGTTGCCACAAAAACTTGCAAAATTTATTGGCAAATATTTATAAAACTTGATATAGCTACATGAGATTGGCCTTTTTAGTTGTACCATCCGGATGGTAGTTCGCAATTTGCACCTTTCATATACCTCATCTTCGAGGCGAAAATTAATTATTTTTAATTTTTAATTTTTAAACTTTGTTAGTTGCGTAGTAACGTACTGACAACGTACCTACAACGTTCAAAATATATTAAGGCAATTTCAGAAGATGTCAGAGACGTTTCAGAAACGTTTTAAGCACATTTCCAAGATGACGTTCTAGCGATGGTGTAAAACGTCGTAGGCACATTACCACGCCGTTTCTACAATGTTTCTTTCGAACAACGTTGCTCCTTATCAGAGCAACGTTGCAGCAACATCCCTACATCGTGTCGTGCTATCCGGGGTAGTACCTAATCATTTTTACAATGCGATTATTAACTAGTAAAACAATAGGTTCCATCTCGCTTAATCTGAACTAATGGAACTTCATTGTACTTCAATGGTGAATATTCACTTATTCACAGTGACAAGATAGTTATTCGTCAAGCAATCGCTAACTTACCATTAAGAATAAATGTATACCCGCAGCATTTCGCCTGAATCTCCACCGTTTCAAACCCACTACATAACCTCAAAACGCTCGGCCTTTTAAACTCCACCTAACCAACCACTCCCTACCTCCAGCTACTAAATTTCCGTACCCACATAATCGAATCCATATTACAACCACCACATATTACCATCTCTCCGCACAATCCCCGGCAATCACTATCACGAACGCCTCCCAAAATCAAATTCCATTGTAAACCCAACGTTACACCTCCCTCCTATAGATCACACACACACACACGCATACTCACACATAAACGAACCTAACGATCGTACAATTTCTTTCTTTCCAACTGCACGGCAACGGCATAAAGCCCAATTAACGAGTAGCGATAATCATCAAGCGCGAGCGAGCGAATTGATTCGGCGCTCGGCATGCACACGCATATTCCGAGAAACAATTATCAATCAGGGCAAAACCGCGGCGGCCACCCATTTGCGTGGAGAGCGCGCGGGGCTTGCGTGCCGCGCATAGTCGAGCCCGAGCGACGATGCGCCGGTGCGCGCGCGCGCGCGTGTCAGTCAGTTTGTGGTGGTGAGGAATGTCGTTGGGTATAGGGTTGGGAGATCGCTGGATGTTCGAGGGATTGGCCAGGGAAGAGTCGGTGGTGTGTCTTTATGCTGATCAGGAATCGAACTGGTTCTGTTCAGAGGCGGTGAACTACTTTAAAATTAATGAGTTGTTGTGCATTCATTTTGAGCAAATGTCTTACGTTGTATGGTACTCGTTTTCTAGGTATGTTCGAATATATTTTATAAAATATATACGAAAAAATACATATTTAGTTTAAACGGTTATATCTCGAAAATCTATGATGAAAAATCGTTCAAAAACTGTTAGATGATTAGGAATTCAGTAACTCTACGTACTAACATCCAATTAAATATAATTTAAACATATAATAATTTTAATAAATTACGTACAGGGAAAAAATTGCTTTGATAATTTGGATGATCAGCTATCCGCGTGTAATTTTAGTAAAAAATTATCTTTTGACAAACCATCAATGATAAAAGAGTACACCTTTTTTATGCTATTAATTAGAAAGAAATATAGCAATATAAAATTAATTTATTAGAACAAAGAATTTTATATTGAAACAATTAATTTATAGATTGAGGAAGCTAAGTGCCAATGATTTGGCAGCGGTTTTTATTTTAAAGTGGTTAGGTGCTTTTCCTTAATGCGTATTAGAAGTTCTTATGTCAGAAAAAGTTCTGAAATATGTAGTAGTATATATTTCAAATTCGAATTTCAGACGTAAAGCTATAGTATGGTACATAATAGATTTTAAGTCTTAATTTGAATTAGACTTGCCAATGTTCTAAAGTTAATTAGGTCAAACGTTGTAATAAAAAGATGAATATACACGGCCTTCTCTATTGAAAACAGCTACGTTTGGAGAAGTACATTCGGCTTCTGCTTTCCGTGCAGGTGGGTTAACTAAAACCAACATTTATTTAAAATTATTATTGTCTTTCATTAATTTCCAGTTATATAAAGTTACATAAAGTTGAACTTCAAGGTAAACCGAATAGAACTTCAAGCTGTGTCAGATGAGTGTATATGAGTGTGACGTCACAACATCCTTTTACCCAATTCTAGCTGCCTTGCAAAATTAAGCTTAGCTTAAAGAGATGTTCATACTTTGATATTCCTTATCACTTGTATAAGAACTGATTACTTTTGTTTATTTATTACTATAACATAATAAAGTAAAACTTTCAGATAAACATTACCTTTTCATTACTACATAATGATTAACAAATTGAAACGTATATAAAAGGGAACACATGCAAATGGATGTCAAATATAAAGGACAGAATTTTTTATAAAGATAATCTAGAAGAATCTAGCTACACAAATGAGAAATTAGTGTAGCCATATGGAAGAAGAGATTTTTGACTATTTGGTCCTCTCTTTCATGCTCGTTCAATTTATAAAAGGAATAACAAAACACACAACAAAGTGGTCAGAAGAGCTTTATAAAGACGATGATAAGAATCCATCCATGTATTACGGATTTTTATTGTAAAACTATTTTATTATATTATAATACAATTTAATCTTTCGATTCCGCTATTTACAAAAAAGTTATACAAGAACTTATTTTTGTTAAATGAATCAATTGAATATACCGATGAACAACTATGATAATTAATAGCTACATTAATAAAATTCAATCGAATAAATGAAAATTGGTCCTTTACCATTTTTCTTAATTAAAAAATGCTTCTGATCTGTCTGCTTCCTATTCCGATTCATACAAAAATGAAAGAAAGAGAACCAAGTGTAATTAAAATTGGCTTCCATAGAAATAAAATACGAGAAGCTCAAAAATAAAATATAATCAATCATCTTTTTTCTCGGTTACATTTCTTCATTTCTACGTCAAGTCGAATGCAATCGCATTCGAATATAATTCAACTGAACGAACGAAATTCGACATTTGCATCCCTCCCCGTCGCAAATGAGTTTTCAAGCAGCATTCGAAATGAGAATCAAATTTAACGCAACAACGCAGTCGCAAAATCTGTTTCTCTTATTAGAATCTTAGAGTATCTTTACCTTTCCAATACCGCCTTCGATTTCCGATAATAACCTGAGTGTACGAATACGCGAGTACACACGTGCGTAACGACCAGCGGTCTATATATATTTGACTTCTGCATCGAATTTGCGGCTACTCACACACGAACGTAGAGGGATTTTGCGGTATTATTATGCGACTGTACATACGATTGCGGTGGGTAATATCGATGAGCAATCATGCGAAATATAAATGTTGTGTTTGGTCTTGTATTGATATGTAAATTCTATTAAAAATACTGGTACTGGATGGTCACTAGTGTGCTATAAGGCTACATTAGTTATCATGCGGAATCTACATTTGCTTGTTGTTTTAACTATTATACATCCAAAATTATTGTTTAGTTTTCGTCAATAAATAAAACTGCAAATTTGCAAAGGCCAATTCGTTTACTATATGCATTGACTGTATAAACCGGTTTCATTTGATACTTTAACAATTTCAAAGTTTCGCATCAACGCACGCTTGCATTTAATTACCAAAGTTACATACCCAGGTACTCTTTGATTCAAAATTAATGTATATACAATACGGAATATTCATAATTTCTATGTTTTGATATGGCTTTGAAATATGCTATTTCATTATCACAAGTTGCACTTTCTGTTCTACTTTTATAAAAAAATGCTGATTTTTATTGATAATTTATTTCTACTTATTTCATTAGAATATTTATTTAGATAATTACGTAAAATGCACTTTATTTACTGATATTACGTGTACTATATGGTGATGCTAAACCAATCTGTCATAAGCAATTACGAGGACCTACTTTTTTCATTTAATTTGCAATGCTCAGTAAATATCTCTCTGGAACGTTGTTGTCCCAATCAAAACCACAACTTTCCAGAGAGATATTTTCTCAAAATTGTAAATGAAAAAAGTGGATTCCCGCATTTGCCGATAACACAAGGGTTTAGCATCACCTTATTGCATTTCAAAGAAGCACCTACTTAAACAATTTACAACTTTTATACTGCGGTGATTCCAGGAAAGTCATTTAGATGAGAAACAGAAGATACGTTTGTCTGTAAAGTTTACACCAGTGACTAATCTTGCAGACTGAATAGTTGAGTCCAATACAAGTAGAAAACTGCTAAAAGAAGAAAATGTTTATATGCATAATCGTAAAAGAAATAATATTTGTACGTAATTTAATTTAAGTTACATAACAATTAACGCATCAATCTTCGAAAATTAAGTTATTTAAAGTATTGTAAAGAAAGTTATTTTTTCTTTTTCCTGAAATAACACAGTCCACGCGTTTCATGAAAATAATTCAGGTTTCCCAGAAAAAATGGGATTCCCAGCTATGTAAATCAACCTTCTTTTTCATTTGTTTCTTACTTGCTCAATTACGAGAAAAACACCTCGGCAACCTTCATAAAATCTGCTCGAGATTTTCCTGTTCCATATGTACGAGTAACATACACACAATGTTATATTTGTAAGGTTTGTTATTTGACCCCAAAAATTCTAGTTTTACGGAAGACAAATCAGGTTTTTTCTCAGAAATATTATTTTTTGATACAGCTGTTACTTCTTATGACGTACACCCACAATGTATTATGGTCCCTTTCATAAAAACAAGTCATTTTTATAAAAAATTCTAATAAGTGGCTAATTACTAGAAAAAAATCTGCGTTATGATCTTAAAATAATCAGTTTTTAACATGACTACATAGTCTTTTATTAGATTTATACTTTATCTTTCATTATAATCAGATATATATTTATATCTCGTGAAGAATAGTAAGAAGTTTTTACAAGAAAAATATTATACTTTCGGTTTATGGATTTTTATTCTACTTTGATGTGTTTTCTGATATTATATAATAAAATAAACTACAAACCATCTATATTTTATACTCATGGGTTCTTCTTTTAAGGATAGTAGCTATTTTAGAGACATTTTTATAATGTTTCATTAAATACAAGTTCATTTAATCTTAAATCTTTTAGGAACTGAAATATCTAAAAAGAACTATTTGTAATTAATGGAAAATGAAAGTAGAGAAAATAAGTTTAAAGTAAACGTTTTTACTTATTACTTAGATTAAAATATATATTTACCGCAAAGTTACGTGCTTTTAAGAATCAGAAGTAAATTAAGACTAAAACATCGATAAATGTATTTCATTATATGCCCTCGTCTTTTGATGCATTTTTGACTTTAGTTTTAAAATTAAATATCTTTGCAACTTCCTTATTAATTCTAAGAAAATACTTGCTATAATTTAAAAAAATTTGTAAGGAGGTGTGGCACTCTATTTGCTTGTAGTTAATTTTTCAGGTGACACGATGAATAAAATATCGTCTGTCCACCTCAAGGGGACCTAACCTCCTTAAAATTTCAAATAAATTGCTTATATATTATTAGGTAAGGTTGAACTATTCATCATATCTTAGCTATTTTATTTTCGGTAAATTTAAACATTTTATCAAAATATAACGAACAAATTTTTTAAAATTTTTTTGATGGCCGTTAAGTATCTTTGTTTGTCTATAATTATACAAACTTGTATATTTCTTGCTCTGCCGCAAGGTTTTGAGAGTCAAACTGATCGGATTGAAGTTTTAGAGGTTTTATTGTGTTCAAAATACGTATAATTAGGATATAAATGTGGGAAATTGAAAAACAGAATTATTGACCAAATTTATAGCTTATTTAAACCTGAATTGTTCAATTTTTTTTAATTTTATCATAAAATATGCGTTAAATAGGCTATAATTTCGGTCAATAATTTTGTTTTTCAAATTCCCACACTCATATCCTAATTATATTTATTTTAAACACAATAAAGCCTAAAAAACTCGGAAATATACAGATTTATATTGTAGCCAAACAAAGAGATCTAAAGGGAATCAAAAATAAATTTTAATAATCTATTTCGTTATATTTTGACAAAATTTTCAAATTTAGCGAAAAAAAAATAGGTAATATATAATGAATAATATATCCATGGATTGTAATCTACGTATAAATATTCCTAAATTTTCAAAATTGCATAATTTTGCGAAGAGTCAATTATTCTTTCATACCCACAGCATCCATATAAGAACATACATTCCGAATGTACATTATACTATAAACTCATAGATTGAAAAAACCGGTGAGGCACCGAGTAACTTTCGTTAACTAACTTTCGAAAGAAGTAAAGAAGTTGATTGAAATCTGCTTATTATTTTGTCTCGCCAAAATAGCAATATTTAATCGGAGTCTCTAGAAAAATTGACTACGAAAATTTAGAAAAAGTTAGCTTTGAGGTGAAATGAAATATTTATTGTACGTTTAGAAAAACTTAGCTTTGAGGTGAAATGAAATATTTATTGTACGTTTAGAAAAACTTAGTTCCGTGTACGTTTTTGGACGAACAACTATTGCTAAATTAAAATTAAAATGCTCTTAGATAAAATTCACTTCAAATGCATTTATCCTGTCCAGAGTAGATCTAAAAGAGGAAAAGGAATTCTGATGCTATGTATTAACAAGAATATCTATAACCATTTTTGCCAATCAAACTGTTCTATAAACTACGATTTACAAACTAGCTAAAATAAGGATTAAAAATGACTTTTTACTTCTTTTGTTATTACGGGACAAACACATTAAATAAGTTTTCACAAATATACGTAGTTTTTTATATTATTGTATATGGTGGCATCTTATTATATTGCCAGCAATATCACAGGGAGTACTTGAAAAATTCAATATAATAAATACAAAATATAGACATTTTTCAGTTGTAATACGTGTGTATTCAAAAGCCAATGCTAGCAATGTAATAAGACCTGTTCTTAGCCTATCCCATTGCGGGTGGAAGTTTTGTGGAAAATAATGTAACAAGGTACACAAAGTGTACAATACTGAAACAGTGTAAAATTGAATTCTCAAAAAAGTGTAAAACTGTCTGAATTTAAATAATTTTTATTTTTAATATTTTCCATTTATAACAACGATGTATAATTATTTTTGTTCCTTTTTGGCGCATAATAGTACACTATTGTAATAAGGGAATAAAGTCGAAGACTATTCCCGAGGATGGGTTTACTACCCGAGCGAAGCAATGGTAGTAATCACCCGAAGGAATACTCGACTTTATTCCCGTGTTGCATATAGAACTTTATTGCCGAATTAACTATGGTCACTATATTAACTTAAAGAGAAGGACTTCCGGTAAGAGCTAGAATTTATTGAAAATGTATATTAATATAGAGAAAAATAATTTTAAAAAATGCATTTGTGGGAATCATATGCTACTTTTTTTTACTTTTGAGGTCAATAAAGTAGCCATTACGGTTGAGTCGAGAATCAAATATATATTGCATTTATAAGAACCTATGCAATCTATGTAGAACATTGAGGTGTAGCTGTATCCTAGTATGTCGTATGGAGAATTTTTCCGTACAAAAAAATGTAATTGTGTAGACTATAAATGTGTACAGTATTAATAGTGTCCCATTGAATACCTCGACAAGGAAGCATTGTTTAAGGAGGGTCTTTCGCTATATATAGAGAGTTTATAAAGGTTCTACGATGTAAATAGTCAAATGTTCCTACTAAAAAATAATCCATATCTACGTAAAAAATTGTTTTAAAAAATCGTGGTTTCACAAGTGCAAATATTGTCAATTAAAAAGGCATTCAGTAAAACCCTGAAAATCTTTCTTATTTTATATTTAACTGGAATGTTTTGGGGCTTATTCTTTTCTTTAAATATTTATCTACAAAATTTACGTGTTTACTTACCACTAATTAGTTTTCTCTTCTTACAAATGAATTATTTTATAATTTCTTCCCATTAACTTTGTAGATAAACATTTAAATTTCTATTTATTGAATAAGCCCCAAAACATTAAAATTGATTGAGAAATAAGAAAAAATTTTGAGGTTTTACTGAATCTTTTTAAAACGATTTTATTTTGATTGAGAAATGGATTCTTATAAAGTACATTTGCCTATTTACATCGTAGAACCTTTACAAACCCTCGTATGACTCTTTTTTGTTTTATATCCTATACATTTCGAAAGACCCTCCATAAGTACACTTCACACGAGTATCTTTGTCATTCGAGGACTTCCCAACCTAACGAAAACCGAATTCACAAAGAAAACAATCAAACCCCATTGGCCCCTACCTTGCTGCGCGGCTCTCCTCCTGATGCTCTTGTTCGCCCCGGAAACCCTGGCGCTCTGCGACCTAGTGGCCGGCTTCCTGCGCCTCGTCGGCGTGCTGCTGCTCTCGGGTGTCGCGCTCCCGCTGTCCTTCTTGCTGCCGCCGCCTCCACCGCCACCGCTGGCGGCCAGGATCATCCTCGCCGCGGCGTCCTTCGCGTCCTTCGGCGGCATGCCGCTGCTGCCGAGCATCTGCTCCATGCTCGAGGAGCCCGGCGCGCATATCGAGGCCGAGCGCGTCTTGCGGCGCAGGCTCTGCTGCTGGTGCATGCTGTCAGTCATCATTTTGACGAATTAAGGGGGTGGGGCTGGCTGGTTTAGAGGGTTGGACCCTTTTTTTCGTTAGCGTTTGTAGCGCACCTTCGGTTGGCACTGAGACTGGGTGTCTTTTGTGTTGCGCTTGGTTCTTTTGGATTTTTAGGGGGTTGTGAGAGATTTAGGGGGCTTCTTGAGGTTGACGGTTTATTGAGCGGTTTTAGGGGGGAGATTGCTCTAGACACTTTTGGAGGATATATTTACTTGTTGGTATTACACTGGAATAGACATGTATTTTGTGCTTGACTTTAGATTTTTATGGGGTTATGAGAGATTTAGGGGGCTTTTGGAGTTTGACACTTTTTAAGCGGATTTATGAACGAAATGTGATTGTGAGATTATTCTATAACACTTGGATAAAATTTTCACTGGTTTTCAGAACGACACTGAAAAGAGATGTACTTTGTGCTTATTTTTATATTGTTGGGGGTTATGAGAGATTTAGGGAACTTTTTAACTTTGACACTTTATTAGCGGCTTTATGATGAAGATGTGATCGTTAAACACTTTTGCATAGAATCTCCATTAGTCTTCAGAGCGATAATAAAAAAAAGATTTATTTTGTGCTTAGCTTCGAATTTTTATGGTTGTCACTTCCTTTACAAGATTTATGGGGTCGTTGTATTGGGTTAGTTATATCTTGAAGATTGACACTTTTTAAAGAGTTTATATGATGAATATGTGCTTTTAAAAAATTGTCTTTAGACGAGCACTAAAGAAATTTATTTTGTGCTCCGTTTTGAAGTTTTTTTAGTATTTGTCACAGGTTCGAGAGAGGATGTTTTATAAATTTTGACACGTTTTAAAATGTATTTATATAATAATGAAATGATTTTGATATTGTTATTGACACTTTTGGATACTAATCTTCACTTGTCTTCAAAGAAACACGGAAAGAAGACCTATATTTGACACTTTCATAGGTAAAAAATGCTCAAACTGTATTACATTTAAAAATGGATCACAACTTTACGAAGATATCTCGATTAAAAACGAAGACATTCGAAATCGTTAACCAATGAGTCAATATAACTCTCTAGATAAAAAGTTTCAAAAGACAATGCCAGTATCACTGAATGACGTTTTGTATTTCACGAGAACGAAGAATTTCCCTTAGTTTCCTTTGTAAAACTTTGTACTCGATCCAGCGTTCGTCAGTCCTTTGTGCACATTCAGAGTGTATATATAGTATTATCTCACAGAATTTACATTTAAAATGTTTTGTACGTTGGAAGTATATTTATTCTCTATCTAGTTTATACTTTGAAATTTTCGATTTTTCACAGTAGAACATTTTACCTCTTACAATACAAAAAGTTCTGGTTTCACTGTACTTACTTTTCTTCCTTCTCTTGAAGCAATCTAATTTTCCCGTTTCAAAGCAGCGTAAATCAAATTACACTTACTCTAGCCGTTTCCTAACTAACTTACTTTGCTTTCACCACTGCTTCACTTCTTCATTACAATGTACAGTTGCATGCTACAACTGAAAAACTCCGCAAATCAATAACCTATTTTTCACCTCAAAAAAAGAATTTCTCTATAAACGACTTTTCATTGGTCGACGAGATTCGCGCGTAATTCAAATTTAATCCTAATAGTGTACAACTTTATAAAACTGATTATAGTCTTCTAGTACACAAATAAAAGGCAAAACAGACGAAATCTCTCGCGCTTTCTTCGCTTCGTTTCGTATCTCCTCGGGCCGCTGAGAAACTAAAAAAGAAAATTGGCTCTTGGCCAGACCTGCTTACGACTCGGTCTCGTTCAGTCAGCCGGATGAGACTCGGCGACGCTCGACGGCCGATCGAGCGCTGATCGATCTACTGATAAACTCCATATCTAGCAAACGATTCTTCGCCCTTCTTTCCGACGGACTTATCCGCCGTTGCTTTATCGTCCGTGTTAAAGCAGCTTCTTACTTTTATTGTGGATTGTATATCTCGTTCCGCAAATATCAGCGCTGCTCTTTGTAGGGTACGCGCGCGTCTATATTTACGGTTTGTAGGTTAGGTCGGCGCACATTAATCTCCGCGAGTCTTCATATCATATTTTTAACTTTTCACGGATTCTCGTTCCATCGATTTTTTCGATTTCTCTCATTCGCTCTCTCTCTCTCTCTCTCTCTCTCTCTCTCTCTCTCTCTCTTTCTCTGACCTTCTTTCTTCTCTTTTTCTGGGCAGCACTTCCGTTTTGGAGGTTAGGTCCGCGCGCATTAATCTCCCCGACTCTTCATATCATATTTTTAACTTTCAGCGGATTCTCGTTCCATCGGATGTTCGATTTTTTCGATTTCTCCTGCTCTATCTCTCTCCCTCTCTCTCTCTCTCTCTCCTCCTCTTTGCTCTTCTCTCTTTCTCGGTAGCACTTCCGTCTCGCTCTCTCGCTCTCGGAGCTGCGCGGTTTTATTTTTACGCGCTCGACCATGTGCAGCGTATCCGTTTTCTCGTCTCTCCTCCTCGTTTCTTCTCTCTTTCTTTATATTCGAGTTTAGGGACGATGCCCGCGCCCCGGATTCCGCGAGAGTTTATTTCGTAAACGCACGCGACTGTTGCTGCTGCTGCTTCTGCTACTTTGATCTCTGCGCGTGGCACAAAAACATCACACACACGGATCCATTTTTTCTTTGCTCTTTCTGACGCATTCAGAGAGAAATTTGTAGTTGGCCTTGCTATAATCGTAACCTTATCAGCTACAATTTGGGATTTGAACACTAGTTGTTCGACTATACACAACTACAATTGTTGCTACTGATGCAAGTAATTGTAGAATAGTTGTTAACAAATGGCAATCAGCAATCTTGTATAGCTGAATTTATTTTCTCTCAATTAACGAAAGAGTCCCGTATCTCAATATTTGAGGTTAGGTCGTCGGTAGAGCTGGTGGCCATATCTTGCCGGTGTCCCACGCTCTCTTTATGCGTGTGCGCGCGCGCGACTATTTTCGGACCGCCGCTGACGCTCTGCGTGCGTGATTTGTGATTGTTTCCACGGAGCGAGAGAGAGAGACACTCGTCGCGTCGAGAGACGACGTCCACCGCAGTTCAGCGGCTCACGATTCCGCGAAGGCGGCGTTTATAATTGCGATTCCAATTCGTCTATTTTCGAGCGCCCGCTGCTGAGCTTTTACGAGCAGCGGCACCTGATTTAGCTGTCGGTTATGTACGAGGAAGAGAAACCGAGAAGCGTTGACCCGGTGTAGCCGCGAATCTCGGAATTCGTCGACGGACAAGAACTCGCTGCACGAGCCTGAAGCAGCGCTGTTACGCTCTGAAAATGGACACGCGCACTGGTTCCGCTCTCCGATTGCGATTGAAACCGGCACTTGGTGAAAACGAGGCCGCGATCCCGGCTTTATCTCACCTCAAAAACGCGAAGTGGGCCTGACTTTTTGAGGTTAGGTTTTGCCAAAAAAGCCGAGAAACTGACAGAACAGGTGTCTCGAAGAAAAATTACTTCGCGAAATTATCTATATACGATGCAATATATAGAAGCACTCGTGGCACTGCAGTCGCGATGGCACGCGGCGAACGGAAAAAAAGAAAAAAATAACGACTACGAGTGTACACTGGGTGTGTGTGTGTGCGTGTGAGCACCGTCAGAGGCGGCCCGCACGGGCTTTCGTTTCGCGAGGCACTGACTAGCATACGCGACGAGAGAGCGACGCCCGACTAAACGCGACACTCTCTCTCACTCAGTCTCTCTCTGTCTCTCTCGCACTCGGCGTCGCAACGACGTGCGCAGCTTTCGCCCCTCCCACACTCTACGCCGTGAAGCTATAGCTGTATACTCCCTTTTGCGCTCGCTCTCTTTTTAGCTTTTTTCCCTCTCTCTTTCCCTCTCCCTCTCTCGCTCTTACTTTGCTGCGAGCTTTCCCTTGCCTCACCTTCGACTGCGTTGTACTGCTATTGCTGTTATACGTTCTTTATCTCTTCTTTATGCTTCGTCTGTCTTTCTTTCTTCTTCTCTGTTCTTTTGTAGATGATGGTTGGGGAGGAGGGATCTGGAAATTTTGGGACGTTATGGTACTTACATTTTGGAGGGGTGAAAGTGAACAGGGAAGTTTGGGGTGGATTGGGAATTGAAATTTTTAAATGATTTGGAACGGGATGTCGGATGGAATGCGAATATAGTATGCGGTGGAAATTTCGAAATGAGCGTGGATTTGAATTTGGGGTGATATTATAATCGAATTTGCGGAGTCAAAGCTTATTGGTATACAGTGAGGAACCCAGTTTTCGATCAGTTTTTTAAGTGGATCGATGCATTTTATTTATGACGATAAAACTGACTATTCAACATAAGAAAAGTTTCGATAATATTATATGTGTTATGAGAAAGAATTTGTCGAAAGCTAGGTTATTTAATGGTATGAGGAAGTAATTAATGATTGTTTATCAAAAATTACAGTACATAAGAAAATATTGTTGATTATTGTACATAACGATTGTTTTAATGGGTAATGAAATAATTAGAGGTATGGTTTAGTCGATGACGTTTCAGTACTTTATAAGTACAATGTATTACATAGGTTGTGAGATAATATTATATATAAATTATTTCTACCTTCATTACGCATGTGTGCTTATATGCAGTATATTACACTAGCTATTCGTTACAAAATATTGATTAATATTTCTATAACACATCTTACCGCTCGAGATTTTCTCGACTGACTTTCTCTAGTATATAAGAACATATTGTATTCGCAAATTATTTAATACATTTTAAGGGCGTTTTTCACAATTATTTCTGACATGTACATTGTCAAATAAGAGAAAAGACAAATTTTTTAATAAAAAAGTACGTCGGAACTTTGTGTTTAACTGATGACACAGCAACTTACAAACAAGAACACAAAATTTCATCAAATTATTTACATGCAAAAAGCGGTTTTCAACGTTTAAGCTGCTTTATTTCAAAATCATTCGGATTTGTACTCTGTAAAGCGAATTAAAGAGTTTAAAAGCGCAAATTCTAATGCAGCAAAAAGCGTAATGTCCTTATAGCCCCGCATGAATCATGAATTCGAACCGAATCATTCTGCATTGGAAATGATATTGAAATTATCTTTCGCATGCAGATTTGGTTAAACGAGAAAATGAATACGCCATGAGGGTTCGGTACGATACGATGCAAAACTATCGGATCGAGAACTGCGTGGCCGTATATAGGCTTAGAGGCTCCAACTTTTGTATTCAACGGAATTTGGAGTGAAGCGATAAACTAGTTCTATTGATATTCAATCAAATAATCATTAACTAGGTATATTGGCAGAAATCGAATCTGATTTTGAAGAAGTGAATGGTTAATTTTCTCTGTGTCCAATGCTCGCAATAAATGGTCTGGTTCTTTAGTTGAAACGTAATATAGTTCGCGTAACCTTTAAATTGTATAAAAGAATTTTAGTTTTTTTCAGAGTGATTAGTAGATTAAGAAACTTAATAGGACTATTTAATTTATGCATTTATTAAAAGAAAGAAATAAGTGTCATTTTTTATGATTTCTATTATAGTACATATATATCATGATACATTTAATAACCTAATTCCGTTTCCCTTATTGATTGTGCTATACACTTAATACCCATTGATTAATACATTTATTTCACAGTCTTCTTATAGTATTAAGTACTTTTCTTTGCCTAATTATTAAACATTAAATACTTAACTTATATGTTTGATTATTTTTCTTAATAATCTTAGTTAAACTGGAAAAGGACGAAAACTTAACAGAATATAAGAAAAATTAATAAAACGTATGAAACCATAACATTCTGTTGGCATTATATAAAAAAAATCATCTAACATTTTATCATTAACTGCTAAATATAAGAAAAAGTGAAAAAAAGTAAGAAAAAGTGAAGAAACGTAAAAAAAGTGAAGAAAAGTAAGACAAAGTGAAGAAAAGTAAGAAAAAGTGAAGAAAAGTAAGAAAATGTGAAGTAAAGTAATAAAAAGTGAAGTAAAGTAAGAAAAAGTGAAGTAAAGTAAGAAAAAGTGAAGAAAAGTAAGAAAAAGTAAGACAAAGTGAAGAAAAGTAAGAAAAAGTGAAGAAAAGTAAGAAAATGTGAAGAAAAGTAAGAAAAAGTGAAGTAAAGTAAGAAAAAGTGAAGTAAAGTAAGAAAAAGTGAAGAAAAGTAAGAAAAAGTAAAGAAAAGTAAGAAAAGTAAGAAAAAGTAAGAAAAGGTAATAAAACGTAATAAAATGTTAAAATAAAAATTGAAAATCGTCTTACGGTTTCTCATCTTTTTTTACTTTTTGATAAGTTTTCTTATTTTCAATTACGTTTATTTTAGCTCGATATTTTAGGTTTATTAAATGTATGCATAAATAAGTTTTTTCACTTGTGATCAAAAGCTAATTTCCATAAAAAATTATAGACCAATTTTATGAGGTTATATTAACGGTATATCTAAAAAATGCTTTACAAATAACAATTATAAGCAAATCATCTTGATCTAATTGTTACCAGAGATTCTAGTTCAAAAATAGTAAAACATCAGTTTAAACAACTTTTCTAAGAAAGAATCGTTTCACAAATGATTGAATTTATAGCTTATACCTATATACAATTTTCTCATCATACATTTCAAAGAAACTTTGATCTCATAACAACAACAACGAACATTTCATGTTTTTACTCTCATCAGAGATTCTAGCTTATCTAAATGAAATTATGTGAAAATTCTTTTTTGCTAGTAACGAACTACTTTGTAACAATTTTGTTATAAAAGTTTTACAAATAAAAAAATCCACAGTTCTTTTCGTATATAGAATTTGATCAGTATACGTTTATCTTACAATGCTTTTTATTTTTACTAAGATTCTAGCTTCAGTATATAAGATTATCTGAAACCATTTTGGTTAGTAGCACACTACTTTAGAATGATGTTTGTAAATTTTTAAGTTTTATAAATAATCAAATTTATATTTTTTATGTATAGTTTTATTATCATACATTGTACACTCAGTAATACCGTAAACTACTAGAACGCAAAATTTGTAGTCTCAATTTTTCAATTTCTAATCAACAAAAAGTAATTTAAAATAAAAGATCTATGTTATATTTGCTAGCTCTCTCTCTCTCTCATTTAACGAACAAGACAATGTTTCATCCAAAGCAGTTAAAATTTTTGGCTTCATTATACCATTAACTAAACTGTTATTACGTATTACGTATTCTTACATAAGCGTTAGTGGTTTGGTCTACTCACTATGATACTCAAATATGTAAATTAGAACAAATTCAATACAAATTGCTAAGATATCTCTCTTATAAAGTAAAAACACTAATGTGTAAATTTGACTACAATAACAAGCCACAATCTCAAATTGTAAAGTCCATTCGTGATTACTATGATGCATTATTTGTTTATAATAAATCCTTACATTTTAAAAACGTAGCTGTTTAATTATTACTAAACATACATAAATAACAATATTCAACGATCGCTTTTATTCTTCCACCAAAACTCAAAAATATCTGAACACGCATCCAGTGAAGGAAATGCAATACAATATACTGAGAAAAGTATTTAGAAAGCTTAACTGGATTTTAACTGAGTTTATAGTGAATCGAAGGATGAATCAAAATTGAGTATTTTTGTCCCCAGAGAAAGTAAAATTGATATCATTTATTAGTAGTTTTTATTTCGTGCAACACATAAGGGTTGAATTATATAGCGATAATTTTTACAATTTAAACAATTTATAATGCTTAAATTTCAATTTAATATAGATTTTCATACTGTAAAAAAAGTAGTGAAAGAAATTATTGAACTAATTCAAAATTTTCTCATAATTTGCATGACATATAATATACAGAATGTAATATTACTAGATAAATATAATGATAAATTACTATAAACTTGCTTTCTCTTTATGGAGCAAAGGCTGGCACCTTTCACATATCCTTCTTTGATACTAGTACGTTTTTTTTGTTAGAATGACTTTTTCATTTGGTAACAAATGTAACTATTAATTTCATAATATTCAATGAACTTGCAATTATCCTTTCTCATCCAATTGTCTATCTTTGTCGCACGTACTATGCTGATGAATACTCAATTTAACTTTGGCAATAGTCACAAAATTCATGTATATTTAACTTTATATAATCCGTCAAACTGTCAAATATATATCGTAACTCACGCAACATGATACCGTAAAAATGTACGTGTCGATATCGTAATTATTTCGCGTCAGATGTAATATGATATCGTAAAATTCTAAATTCATCTAAAATCTTAATTTTTACATTAAAAACTTAATTTTTAAACAGCTTAATTTCTTCTGCCAGGTCAAATATTCTGTGCAAATTCCATGCCCATATTTTTACGATCACATTCGATTTATTACACATGAATAGGATAAGTCACGATATCGTAATTCTACGCTATTGTTTCCTCAGTCCAGCCTGTCACTCAACATCGTCAGTATCGCAAACAACCCACAAAACACTCAAACAAACAATCTACCCAACAAAACCCCCAACCACTTCCATCCCTCAATAACAGCCCCAAATTCCGCAAAAGAACCAACACACAAAACCAATCATCCTAGTTGCAACACCACCACCCACCCAAAAAAAGCGACACCGAGTCTACCGCTCAGCTGAGGGTCAACATACTCTCTCGGAATGCCCGCTAAAAAAGAAATCCCCGAATTTCGAACACGTCCCCCAGGAATATTCCCCTCGTTCGCGCGATCTCGCGTTATGCAGCAGCGGCCGATGCGTCAGTACCGACGAAAGCTCCGCACCTTATATTCCTTCTCTCGCATTGGCGCGAGTCCAGCACGCGGTGCAGGCTGCGCGTAAAATATAACTCTCACGAGGAGGGGAGGGGGGGGGGGGAAGAAGAAGAGATGCTGCGAGAGTCGGTGCGATTTTCGACGAATGTATTACGGGGCGTTTAGCGAGTGGAGATCCCGGAGATTCTTTTGGATATGGAGGGTGGGTAATGGGGTATGGGAGTGGAGTTTTTTTTGGGGGGGAGTTGTTGGAGTTTTGGTTTTTTGTTTTCTTAAAGAGATTTGAATTTACTCTTAGAGTTTTTTTTATAAACTTTCTTATTTTATTTCTGTAGTAGAGTATTATTTGAGTGAAACTAGTTTGAGTCCGAGATGATCAGAAATATGAAGAATGGTACAATGCATAATGCAAAATGTAAGTTAATAACGCTAAAATCAAGTAGCTTTCAAAATAGGCGATTAAAAAACAAAAATTAGTAATCTTTATCATACTACTGTCTCGTTTAATGGTGTAAATAAATCAATTTCGTGATCTGAGCGATTTATTACGCATTTAACTATATAATTACGCATAATGACTATAAAATAAAAGTAAATTGACCGAATTCGCTGATACATTCAAGTGGCTTATAAATGTCGATAAAAGCAATCTTATCAATGCAAAATTTGGTTATGTTAACTCAAGCGGTGTATTAACGCACACATACAAAGCATAGATACTTTTTGCAATAGTTTTCAATTCGCAATTATTCAGAAAGTAAAGCTTTTAGTACATCAGCTAATAAATTGCTTAATAATAATAACCCTTTCAGCCATGCATTGCTGTACAAGACTAATTTTTGTGAAACTTTGTATATTAGGGTTACTAAGATTTCAAAAAATTTCAAAAATCCCTGTATATGGATTCTTAGCAAAAATATTATATAATTTTGTAATAATTACATTTCCTTCAAAAATTGTTATTTTTCGAGTTTTGTTTATTTATAACGTTTTTGCAATTAATAAAATTTACTTCTCCGACCTAATTTTGCGTTTATATATCTCTTAGCCGTTTTACCGCGTATAAAAATTTAAATTAAAATGGTAAAACGTCAGTTTTAATTATGAGAATGTGTTATAGAAAAATCGTATCATATATGATATACTATAACTCAAAAGGTTACATGCATTTATCAAAAAATACTAAATTACAGTTATTGAAAAGTAAGACACTGTTATTATTACAATATACAATATACTAATATTAAATTTCTATATTCTGAAAATTCTTTCAAATACTCATTTCTACTGACTAAAGGACGTGCAAATTTTATAAAGCGTGAATTTCAACTTGTAAAAGTGCAAAAAGCATACAAAATATGAATTTAAAAAATATCATTTTCCCTAGCACAAAAAATATTGCGAAAAATGTGTCAAAGTTTGCGATATAAGGCAAACATAGTATATCTGTATTCGTGTAAGTAGATATGCGCCGTATCTAGCAAGTCGCGGGTCTTACCAAACCTGGCAGGCATCTGCTTACGTGTACACAAATACATAGTACGCGTTAGCTCGCAAAATAGTATCCATTTTTATAAATTTTACTTTCACTTGAGCAACTCGTATTTTCCTTAAAATTCATACTTGCTATGCGTTTTACAGATATCGAAATTATAAAATTCAGATTTACAAAGATTTTTGCATTTATACACATACATATGTAGCTTTTAATGATTTTTTCTGTCAATCATTTAATACGTTATTAATATTTTCTTATACAATAAAACAAAAAAGTTAATAAATAATAATTTAATTTAAATAGTTCTAGCATGAAACTGCACACAATATGACGTAAATTTTTTATTTTACTCAGTAAATTTGAATATTTAAACGTTAGAGATGACAACTGCAAAAGTGAAAGAATGAAAATTCACGCTTCGCAAAATGCGAGTGTGGTTTTATTAATAGGATTTCGCATTGTTTCAGTCGTTAAATTTTAATCTGCCACTAAAAATTAAATTTCACACCTACTTAAAGATCATGTCCCCATGACGTCATAACATTAAATCATGTATTCCTGGCATCAGAGCAGATCGTCATCTCCCAATTTCAATTTGGAAAATATTAAATTGAATATATTTTTAACTCAATATATATGTCGATGAATATACCATTTTTTAATGTTTAGAAGGTATAAACCAAAAATTATTTTTATATTCACTTATTCTATTTTTAATATTTTATTATTATTGTTATTCGATGTTTATTCTATTAATCATGATATAAATATTCTTAATATTTCATGTTTTGTTTTTGTTCTTTTATCATATTATACTTATTAATAAAACCGAACCTAAAAAGTATGTTATTTCACTGATATAAATCTAAGTAGGTTTTAGATAATTTTGGAAACATTATCTTATTTTTACTTCACGTTTTAGCTAAAAACCTGCTTATAACGACAAGCTATTTTTTAGCTACCTTCTAGTGCTGTTAGATTCTTTTAGAAACGTAAAAAGATTAGAGAATTGTTTTATGTAATTAATTGTGCTTACATAAAAGAAAATATATATAACGTTTATGATTAGATTGATAGTACTGGTAGCAATTAAATTACTACAGAATCTGAATGTCAATAATACATTGCATATTGAATGAAATCTTAATTAGAAATTAGCCAGATCTTAGTTAATTTTTAGCTAACAAATTAACCTAAAAATTATCGGTTAATTTTCTACCATCTTTATAACACTTTAATAGGTAAAAGCTGCAATATTTCATAATCAACAATAAAATTGTCCATATTTTAGTATCTTCGTACTTCCTTCTTCAAAACTAAAATTTCTCCTTAATCCAAACCTAAAAACTCACCCGTTAAAATTAGACCGCGTAATCTTTCCTGAATGCGGGATTTACCTAATCTGCTCTACGCATTGTTGTGCCCTTTATTGTCCAACCATGCTTCAAACTCTCGCTCCTTCTCACTCCTTTCTTTCGGCTTCCATTATACAGTCTTGCGCTTTTTCTCCCCCTCCCCCCCTCCGACTTTTTACCACGCATTTCCAGCTGCTCGTGCATACGCAACTGGCAAACAATGGAAACAACGAGAGTGTCGAACAGCCTTTGCCCCGGCGAAAAACGGGGCGGGGGGGGAAGAGAGAAAAGTACAAAGGTGACGCGTTTGAAAGTGTTTCTCGGTTTCGTGAAAAATGAAGTGCGGTGTAAGCGAGGTTGCCTGGGAAATCGAATAAAAGGATTTTGGAGCGCTGTGTGCCGGGTTGTCGTTTATTGGTATGCATGATTTTTGAGCTTGCAGAGGAAAATTGTATTTTGCGTGAATAGAAAAAATAGATCTTTTTAGTAAATCTTTGAGATTCAGTTTTTGGTTTTGCAAGTTATTAAATGCGGAACAAAGCTACTAAAAACGAATGTTTTATGTTCGAGATGTAAACGGTCAAAAAAATTTCAAAAAACACATAACCTCG
Organism: Gastracanthus pulcherrimus; assembly: GCA_949152435.1. NCBI lineage: Eukaryota > Metazoa > Arthropoda > Insecta > Hymenoptera > Pteromalidae > Gastracanthus > Gastracanthus pulcherrimus. Next base: position 177,772,510 of record OX424576.1, read on the forward strand.
ATATCTCAGAAAATAAAAGCTCTCATGATCTGAAAAAACGTACAGGTCATATCTCATGATATAGTTAAGAGCAACCTTTTTGTAATGTTTCAGATAAAATGCTGACAATTTAGTTCAGTTATTGTCGGAGAAAAAAATTTCTCTCGTCAAAAGAAAAAGGTCAAGACTCAAAAATGTTACTGAATATTCCTCTTCATATTCCTAATCATGACAAGTTTTTCAAAAATTCTCCGTCATATATGTCCGAGATATAATCGTTTAAACACAAAATTACGTTTTCGTGTATTTAACAAAAGAAGAGAATTAGTCATTCTTAAAAATTTTCCGGCATATGGTTCCGACATATAACAGTTTAAACACAAAATGACGTTTTCGTGTATAACAAAAGAAGAGAATGAGTCATTCTGAATGACCTTATCCAAACTTTCAGGTCGCAAAAGTTACGTAATTTTATGCTCTTTCAAACGCCCTTTCTCTAATGTACAAAACCCCAAAAAACTAAAACCCAAAAATCAAAAAATCACTATACAAACTAAAAACATCGAGAAACAAAAATAGTACATTGTGCAACTAGGGGGAAAATTGGCTTTTTCTAAGCGAGGATGATGATTGAGCACGAGTGGAAGCCAAAGGCGCCCGAGACGCACATGAGTGCTCAAATCATCTCCCGAGTCTGAAAAAGCCCTTTGTAAATGGGCATTTCGAGTCGCCCACCATATCTACGAAATAAGAAGGAAATATTTTTTCCAAAATTTTGCATTTATTCCAAAATTATGCATTTTCTCCAAAATGATAAATTGTTGCAAATTTTTGAATTTTTTTCAAAATTTTGAGTTAAAAATTTGGACAATATAAAATTTCGACATTACTTTCAGAGATTTTCAGGAGCAGGAGGGAATCATTTCCTCCCACTCCGGCAAAGACGCTCGGAATACCCAGTTTTCCGATCGTTTTACAGCATGGAAAAGGGTCTTTTTCATGCACGTGTTGAGATAAATATTTGTATCTCTCATCCTCTAATAAAACAAAACAAATGAGCCCAGAAACATTAAGCTTCACCGTGTATATGCCGAATAATGCTCATTCACGTCCATACGCGCATACACACACAAACACGCACATACACACACACACATACACACGCATGCACGCACGCACGCACGCACACACATCCATACAGACATTTTCTAAAAATAAGGTATTTTGATTTCTTAAGTCTCAAAACATACTTCTAACATGTTTTTAGCTAAACTTTTTGTTTACTATCACAAAGCTTCCTCTTTGAGGAAGCAAAATTATGTATAAAAGTAGAAAAAATGTTTAAAATCTGTGTGTATAAAAAACAACTGCATAAGGTATAAAAAGCTTACAAAAAATTATTCCATTTTCCTTTTCCAAATAAAATTGTTCTTGTTTCTTCAACAATTCCATATAATCTTCATTCAAAATCACATTCCACGAAGTTTAAAATAATCTTTCATTCGTCTCCACTTTTTATCGCATTCTTCCACACTGCAATTCCAAACGCAAGCACTAAAAACTTTCATCGAACCCAAAACAAAAATACGTCCCCGCCCTCGATCCCCATAACCCCGAAATAACTCGAAATCCCGGAAAACCGCGAAACTTCGACTTTCGCCGAACTCGCACCGCGGATATGAAAAAAAAACTCGGCCAGTTACCGGCAATCTACAAATGTACAAATCGAGTTCAATAAACGCGGTTCTCGCGTGACTTATATATCTGAAACCGGCGTCGCGAGGCACAAAGGGAAAACACGTGTACATTGCGCGCTCGCGGAAATCGGTTTTTCAAGCTCGTTGGCTCTCGCGGTGACTTTTCTTCTTTTTTTTTTCATTCATCGAAGTGCGGGTGCGCAACGTGTGGATGTTTCGCGTAGAAGCGGAATAACGTAGGAGATGCGTGGCACAATGTCGTGGACTCGTCGTCGTCGTCGATGATTTAATATTTGTAGTGTATTTTCATGACAGGTATCGTTTGCATTCATGTTTGCATTCATGTGCTCATTTTATTCTTCTTAGTTCGGTTTTAAAATTAATTTTAACAGAATTTTGAAATAGTAGACAGTCTTTAAGAGAGTTTTATAGTGTAGCATTTTGGAAAAATTGATTATTTTGGTTTTGCCATTTGTTATAAGATTTTGTATGGTTAATACGTGTGTAAATGAATTCAGCTCGACTAGAAATTAGTTTCAAGAATGAAGACGTAATAAGTAGCGTTTGAGAAGTTGTTTTTTTCAAAGCAAAATTTTTCTCGTCTGGAGCAAGTGTATCTCAAAAACTATTAGGCCAGTCGACTTGATATTTGTCTGGACATGTTCGAATTTTCACTGGCTATGGTCGCGACTTTGGAGAAGTTTGTATCTTGCATAGAAAAATGTTCAGAAGCCGAAAACCAGCGAAATTGTATGCGAAAATCGAACATTTTTCAGTCACTATCGGGACAACGCTATTTCATTTTGGTTTTTACATTTTAGATGAGTCTAACGACCTGCAGGTGTACGCCAATGCGAGACCTTTTTCGAAGAGACCTGAAAAATCGTCCATTAAAGAGGTCAAAAAATTAACTTTCTTTCTCTTCAAACGTGTTCCTTGAAGTTCACTTTATACGCTAGAATGCTCCAAATTGCATTTTAAAGCACCCTATAAGTTATATGAATATTTTTGAAAAAACGCGCGGTGAAATGATTTGAAACTTCACAGGATTATTGTTTTTTATATTATAAATACATTGTCAGAGCGATTTTTCATATAACCCCAGTATACAAATTTTACTCACATAAATCAAAAAGTAATATGTGTTTACGAGGGTTTCGTGATAAATCAAAAAATGAGGTGTTTAGAAAAAAGACTTTAAAAATTGCAAATGACATATAAACCAATGTAATTAAATGCTATCAAAATATTCAAAAGACTTATAGGATGCTTTAAAAAATAATTTTAAGCTTTCTAAAGTATAAAATGAACTTCAAGGAATAGTTTTCTCAAGAAAAAGAAAGTTGATTTTTTTACCTCTTCAGATGTACTCTAGCCTTAAAAAATCTCGGAATTAGGCTTTGAAATCGGGATTTTACACTATAATACCCCTCAAAGTGGGTGTTTGTTATTTTATTGTAACCTTAGTATCCAAAGTTTAAGTAGAAAAATGGCCTAGTTCCTTTAGGGACTATCTATTCTGAATCTATTAAAAAGTGGTATAATTTTCATAATTTCAAGAAAATTATTGAAGTTTTAACAAAAATAAGTTGCGCGTTGAATAAATAGTGTATTCTATGTTGAAGTTTGAAAATAAATATGAATGTTCAAAGCTCCACCAGAATATCTTTTAAGTAAAATATAACACGTTAAGAGTGTTTTTTAAGTTAGTAGGCTCAATTATCTAATTTATATTTTAGCTTATAATTCTCTGAATTATTAAAATCAAAGAGTTAACATTAACGTTCATGGGAAACTTTCAGAGAATCTTTATGGTACATTAGCTCTCTTTTTTTCATTTTACTGTAAATTTAAAGGTATTAAGTTCAAGTCCAAATAACAGCCTTCAAATAAATGAAAATGTCATTTTATCCATAAAATTGATATCAATTGACTACTACTTAGACTTAAATTTAATAATTTGAAACTTTAATTTTAGTAATTCAGAGAATTTTATCAAAAAAATAAAAACTAGAGGTAATATATTTTGGTTCAAAATTCGTTGGCTGCCTAGCTTCGAAGGGAAAATTATACTTTTAACAAAGACTTCTTATCCTAACAGGATATATCAAAGTTCGATGGATGATTTCTTCGAATACTTATTTTAACCATGAATGAACTATGCGCATAACAGATTTATAAATCTCGCTGAACCACAATCCAAATATCTCGTTTTCAATATTTATTCAAATTAACTTTTCAATTTGTTATGTAAATATTGAAAAATAAATTGCAAAGCTATTGTATATAAATTTATCAAATACAATCAACGAATATTATTTTTTAAATCAAAATGAAATGAATTATTTAAACCCAGATTCAGATCACGCATCGGTCAAAGTGGTATATGATAATAACTAATTTTTCGTCAAAACCAGTACATATTCGCAGAAATCATTTATAGAATAATGACTAGCGCTTTTAGCATATAGAACATTTATTTATTTATTTATTTAAAATATATACGGATTGAAAAGCTCTTGATATAAATATATACATATATATGTGTATATGTAATTTACATATGAAATTAGTGCAATTAAATATAAACTTTGACATTTAGCATATTGCATTATAAATCTAGATCAGTCATAACTTAACATAGAGCGTTTCATTACATTTTTAAAAACAAAAATTAATGGCAGTGTATACGAATGTTATGTAAAGGATTATTCCACATTCTTCTTATTCTGGCTCTTTTTGAATAGAAAATATAGTTCGACTTAAATTTATCTTTATTTAAGTTGTAACAAATTTGTCTGACGATAAATCAGTTTTTTAATTTAACAGAGTTAAGTTTTATATGCGCAATGTAGGCCAGTAAGCTATCTTTAAGTCTATGTAATGATGCGATGGCACATATATCCCTACCGTCTCTATTGTTCCATAGAAATGGCTAAATCGAAGAAGTGGTTCAATAATGTTATATTATGCGATATATCTAAGGAATTTATATTGTGACATTTCAAGCTAATAGATTTCATTAAGGTGATGCTAAAGCCACCTGTCACCGACAAATAGGAGGAACCACTTTTCTCATTTAATTTTCAATGTTTAGCAAATAGCTTTATGAAACTTTATTGTCCTAATCAAAAACAATAGCTTTATGAAACGTTATTGTCCTAATCTAAAACAATAACTTTCCAGAGACATATTTTCTCAAAATTGATAAAATAAGTGGTTCCCCGTATTTGACGGTGACAGGGGGATTAGCAACACCTAAGTGAGATGACCATACTTGGAAACAATAGAGGTTAGGTTAAACAAAAGTTTTATAAAGATAGTTTACTAAGGTGTGTTTCTTGAATTCAGAATATACTTATAATTTATCGAAAATATAACCAAATCTGTAAAAACTTTAATAATATCTTTGAATAATTGGTAAAGATTTTAGAAGAATTTTAGTATTTATTTATAAAAATAACACAGAAATGAACCCTATAATGTTATATTGTTCTCACATTACATTTTAATATATACATCGATAATTTCATACATCCATTCGTCACACGCTGATTAATTATGAATAAGATAATAATAATTTAATTTCATTAAAATATATATAACCATTTATCATTCTACATAAATATGTGTGACCTCTTAAATAATTTACTGTACAAATTAAAACACATTTCATCAATATTCATCATCATTTTAATCATCCCATCTCCATAAACACATTAATAATTATTATAAAAATCATTTTTAAAACAGCCTAAATCCACACTAAAAGCACATTCCCTTTTCACGTCACGCATCCGCCTCTCCATAAGCATCAAACGCACAAAAGCAAAAAAGATTTCCTCGAAAACTGAAGCACCAGCGGCACCGGCTACAAGGAGAGAAAATTAAAGCTCACGCGCGCTCGGAGTTTTACGAGCCGCCAAAAGAAGAAAGCACCCACACACGCGAAATACATTGTAACTCAAGGAACGCCCTCGCGCGCGCGCCCCCGGCAATTTTATGCCTCCGGCGCGCGAGCTCGTCGACGTTTTAATTATCTTCATTACCCGTCTCGTTTCGTCGTTAATACCTAGATATACGCGAGTGCGCAATGCTGGAGGGAGCGTGCGAATGTGGGTTACGAGGAGTGCGTGTCCGAGTGCGCGCGAATTTTTCCACTGCGCGAGGTGTGGAAAAGGCGGTTGAGATTTTTTTCTTCCTCTTTTCTTGGCGAGTATGGTGAGGTTGTTTGGGTGGGTGTGTATTGTGTAAGTGGATGTATTTGAAGATTTTAATGTTGTCATTATTAAATTTTTTATTTTGGCTTTACATAACTTTAAGAACAATCATTCGAAAGACATTTCTAACCTCTCGAATTCGGTTGTTGCATGATTTTTTTTTATTTCATATTCAAATTAACGAAAATTTAAGTAATTACGGACATTTGAAATTTGCATGACGTATAGTATTAGAGTATATCTATATATATCGAAAATTAGGAAACTTTAAACGTCTGTAACTTTCAAAATTTTCATTTTTATGGCAAAAGAAAAAATATGACCTAATTATTTTTCGCTATTTTACTTATTTCATACGAAAAATCAACTTTTTATTTTTATGCAACATCCTAATTGAGGGGCTTGGTGGAAACACGGTATAAGTCGACTTGTGCCAATTGTAATATGTTTTAATCTCCGTATTTATCAACCACCAGTTATATGTAATATAAGTAGATAGTCTTCTCGAAGAAACGGTAAACATCGATTTATAGCGATTGTACAAAACAATATAAGTGGATTTATATAATTTATTGAACTTCAATTTTTGACTGAAGTGTATATGGATTAGATCGAATGTAAGTTTGCAACAATATTTTCTGCAAATTCGTAACATTTTCTAAATAATAGCTATACTATTTAGCTCCAATTTGAGAGGTTGTAGATGTCCCAACAAAGTAAAGATTTAAATTTGTGATGCAAAATGTATACAAAAATGACGTGCGGGTTGGACGAGTATACTCGGCTCTCTGCGCAGGGGTGTTGAAATAATGTCAAATATTTAGTAAATCTGCATGTAAAATTTCTAAACATTTCAATGTAATGTTCCATTGAAATATTTATAGAAGATAATAGTAATATTTCATGTTCATACAGATTATTATATTTTCTAATATTGCATAAATAATTAAAAAATCTTTAACTAAACTTTCATGAAATATTACAAGAAATATAAAAATATACTGGACGTCTATCAAAAAATAATTCACCAAACGTTTATGAAATATATGTGTAATATTCCAAGAAAGTTTATAATTATAGTTCTAAATATACTTATGAAATATTTTAGGAATATTCTATGAAATGTTTTAAATAAATACATATGAAATGATTTCTTAAGTGACACCGGTTATTTTTCCGAAATATTTCACAAATATTTCAGGATTAATAAAAGAAAATTTATAACTTTTCTCTTCTTATATTGTAAAAATTATGTCAATCTAAAGTTATCTCTTGATCTTATTTAAATTGTCCTAAAGTGACAAATTTTCAAAATTTTCTTTCTGTGAGAAAGTTTCTAAAGTGTGACTTTTACCAACAAGAATGGTATAAGACGTAAGTTACAATTCTTAGTCGTCGCTTGATGTTCAGGTTTTTTCAAAATTTTTAGCTAATGTTTACTTAGTGAGAAACGTTTTATTCAATTTATTTTAGAGATAAATAGTATATCTTTAATAATAGAGGCCGCGGAAGTTTATATCTCAACTGATTGTTCAATCCAATATTAAGAAATAAATTGATGCAGTGTGGCTTTCACATAGCTTCAGTTTTTCCAGATTTAGCATAGTTGCACGTCTTTGTATTTAATTATAAAGACATTGTATAAATTGTCTAAATAACATTGTATAAAATAGAATATATTTTATCTGATTATTATAAAAATATTGTTAATACAAAATAATCAGAATATCCTTAATAATATGCAAATAATAATTCTTTTTTCAATAATTATCAAAAGGTGTAAACATGCAGAAGAACGTATTCATTAAAAATTTTAGCTTAAGTAGGATATTCACCAACAAACAATGTCACTTGATCCTTTTGAAATTACTTCTACTACTTCGACTTTGCAGAGCTGCATTTAATCACGCGTGCGACTCGTAGTGTAACGGAAAAATCGAAAAGAATAAGGAAAGGAAGAAGTTGGGTAAAAGCAAACTCTTTAATTACGGAGCGCAAATACTGCCATGGTAAAAGAAACTTTTAATAAGAACGTGGGTTAGTATTATTCGTAATATTTAAATGAAATATTTAAAATTTGTATAACAATACTAATTATTAAAATGTATTTTCGAATTTATTTTTGTAAACAAATATATGTGATATAATAATGATGAATAATTAAAATTAGTATAACTGAGAGTAATGCGTAATTTAAATGACTAATTAAAAATAATTATTTTAAAAAAATATCACCTTTCATCATTTATTATTAAAAGAAAACTCCAAATAACGATCATTCCATCAGTTTTCATTTTGTTTAGTATTAGGCATTTTATAATATAATAAAAATAATCAGTATGTTACCTTACATTGAAGTACAAAACCTATTTCCGTCCCGGAAGCCAATAAAAAAGGAATTATTTAATAGAATAAATTTATTTATCGTCGAGTTATCGATTACAACCAACTGTACAAGTACGAGGGATAAAAAAAAGACAAGAGTGCCCTGCATTTTATCGTATGGATAAAGCTTCTGCATATTGAAAATCAACGGTCGCTTTGATAAATTAGCCTTCGATACTGCGATAAAGCGAAACGCACAAGTCCCGTGAGTGAAGAATCCAGGGGAGTTGCATCGGAAATTGAATAATTATTGGAAACTATCAAACGGGTTACGCCTGCTATACCGAATAGACAAATATACATCATGCGTGAATATTGTATGCAGCTAAGAATTTGAAGTAGTTAGGAGAAGGTACATTAAAGTTGGTTGAGAAAAGAATATATATTCTATTGGTTAAAATACTATTGACTATTTACATTTGAATCAAGTGTGTATGAACGAAAATAAAATTTACATTGCTATTGGAATATTTAGTCACTTTGCTTTTTTTACAGTTCGTTGAATGGAATTTACGTTAAAGTCTATTTGCTTGACTAAAAACATTAATTATTTTACAGACTTACAAGGTCTGACATAAATCTCGACATTCTGTTAGGGTAATAAGATTTGAAATTGAATTTTAAACAAACTGTCAGAGGAACTCACAGACTAAATCTTAAGGAGATCAAACGTTAATTGCGTCACTCAAATGTATAAAAACTGTCTAAAAGTTTGTATAAAAGAACGTAATTTTATTTTTTATGTTTAATAAGTGAAAATTTCAGTTGGAATGTATCGAATAATGTTATAAAATAGTTAAATGAAAAGCGGCATCATAAAGTTTATATTAATTTATTAATTAGTAAAGGTTTACAATATTTTAAATATTTCCCGCTCTGAAAAACTGATAAACTACCAGAAAATTAAATAATGAATTCTTGAATGTATATTTTTTTATTTCGATTAAATTATACTGATAAATTTCACAATTGTATGTATTCTATATTTTACACAGATGAATAAAAAGTATCATTTGAAAAGTTAGAATTGTCAATTAATTTGATAAATATCCTTGCAACCTTATCGAACCATTATAAAGTAACAACAAAATACTTTGTAAGTATTACCAATTAATAGCCTTTTCTTACGAAATGTAATCTGTAATTTACTAATACTGTAATTTACTTGAATTTTAAATAATTGTAATAGTAATAGTACTGCAAGCCGAAACCTTTTGATATTCTAAGAAAATTCCATTAACCCTTTGTAACGACTAACCCATTATTATCTTAACGACTTACCTTTAATCCCATCTATATTTCTTCTATTTAATGACCGTTCCCTAAACTCTTCCAATTTTAATTTTTGAAATATAAATAAGAGCATCCGGCACATTGACTACATTATCAGTCTAGCATTGTAGGCATGCACAACCAAGTCAAAAATAATATTTGAAGCAATATTCGAAAGAAATCATCGTGTAATTAGAAGTGATCTCTATATCGTTCAACCGATTTCAATCTTCATTGTCATAAAGAACAGACGAAACGAAAATCATAATGGAAGAACGAGATAAACTGAAAGCATTCTTTTCATCGAAACCATTCAGTATAAGAAAAAAGGTAGCCACTACAACCATCGTTGATTTACATGACGCCGTTTTCCCGCAGGTGAACTTGGAAAAGATGAAGACACTACTGTCAACAGGAGCAGATGTAAATGCTCAAAACTGGAAGGGAGAAACGTCGCTTCACTTGGCTGCCATGTCTATGAACAAGCTCATGATCGAAACTCTCATTGACCATGGAGCTGACTCATCGCTGTTCACCTTTCTAGGAGAAATGCCCATGCATTATCTATTGAGCAATTTCTCTACATCTAAGACAGCGAATTTAATCCAACTGGAAGAGGTGGCAAGATACTTGCTACACGCAGGTGTCAACATCAATGCAAAATCAAATGGCGGCAGTACAGCATTGCGTTCGGCTTGTATCAACGACTGCGAGATCATGGTAAGAATGTTGCTGCAGCATGGCGCGCAGGTGAACATCGAAGATGAAGATCTTTACACGCCTTTGCATCACGCGATCGTCAAGTCGAACACAAACATAGTTCAAATTCTATTGGATAGTGGCGCCAACCCAAACATCGGTATTAATGTTGGTACGACACGTTGCGTGACTGTGTGACTGAATGAACATTGGGACATCCTCGTGCCTTTGCAAAAGTACACAGATTCGGAGAACCCTGACTTGTTAGACGATCAACTGAAGTTACTGCACTTTGCGACCATCAAGAGAAACTCGGAGATGATAGCCATTCTTCTGCAGGCTGACAGGGACATAGACGTCGATTACCAGGACAACAAAGGCAACACAGCACTTCACTGGGCCTGTAGGCTAGGAGATGCACAATGCATTAACCAGCTGTGGGAGTTTGAAGCTAGCTTTGACATCAAGAATAATCAAGGTCTGACCCCGATCGGTTGGGCATTGGAATTGTATGAAACTGAAACTGATATCATGAAGTGTTGTCGGGTCGACAAGTACACGACGTTGTATGATCTACTGGTCGACACCGACAAAATGATGAATCACACGCAAAGCGAAGGCTTATTGGACGAACTAGAATCCGTAGAGTTCGGATTAACGTTTCCGAGGTTGGGGGAATTATGCACGCTCAGTTTAGAAGAGGTATGGCAAGAAGAAACTTGCTCGAGCAAGCAAGGGATGTATTGAAATTTGTTACTGATTTGCACTTACCGGAGAATTGTTCTGAAGCAATTTTCAAATATTTTGATGAAAAACAATTGCGATTGTTTATCACTGTTAAAATTAAAGATGTGTAGATACCCGAAAAATCGGGTGATCCTGTATATCAGTCTGACCCAACGGTTTCGGCTAGAAGGTGACTTACCTAAAAACAACAAGTTACTCAATCAAATCTGGTTATCATTTTATCATCTTTGCTATTTAATATAGCGTATAAGTGTAAATAGTTTCTATATGAGGAAGTAATAACATTTTTCTATTAATTTAACGTACTTTAGATACTTTGAACGTGATGAATTTTAAGTTTTAATAATAGAAAAACACTATAATTGTGAATTAAACTATGTATTACAATAAAAGAACAAATAAAATCAATTTGCGCCAATTATTCGTTTTTTGTTCGACCAACTCTTCATTTAATCTTACAAGTAACACTACCTAATTCTTACAGGGCAAATGTTCTGGTACTTTACACACGTATATTGCATAAAAATGTTATACCCGTAATCTATATACTGACTCTATCGACCGATTGGTAAATTGAGGAGCATAACTTTGTTCATGAAAAAATATAAACCCAGAAAAGAATAACATATTTATTCTGCGAGGGACTCGTTATTCAGACTCCAAATTTCGAGTACATACAAACGTCCACTTGATTTGACTTTCTTGTGACCGTACGTAGCCGACAATTTTATATTTATATATTAAATCCGTATCTTTCAGTTTCTGCGAATAAGCCGTTTCAAACAACCCCTTCCTCCCCCCCCCCCTCCCCCATAAAATTAAAACTTTAAAATATTTTTATATATTTAAAATAAGCCTTTTAGATCCTCATTATATGCTACTTTAAATCATTTTCACTTTAAAATACTTGGCATATAGTGGTTTTCGAGATCGTTAGGCACAAATATGATGTAGAAATTTCATCTACTATTCTCAATCACTGCTGATTTTTATATAATCCATTAAACTGTTTATAAATACATAAAAATCGCTACCAATTCACGGTCACTTAGCTTCCTCAAACTTGAGCATTCTAATATTAATCTCTTTTCTCCATTATCTTTTGCTTATTGCTTTTTTGAAAATCGTTCAAGCAGCAGAGAAGACAGCGATGGAAGGATGAGCAGACGGACGGAGGGCGGGGGGGGGGGGTTATTTTGCGATAACCCTCGTTGGTTTCATGCAAAATGTCCTCACAAAAGTCCTCATAGTTTAGGCAAATAACTTCGCCAAGAGATACTAAAAACTACCTTTCTGAAAATTTACAATAGATTCATGCGGTTTAGTAAAACATAGAAAAAATAACAACGTAAACTCCAGCTATAGTAAAACATAGAAAAAATAACAACGTAAACTTATACATTTTCAAGGTTATTGCAGAGAAATTCATTTTTTCCTAATATGTTCTGATATGCTTAAGGTCTTTTTATAATTGTTCAGTTTTCTATTTTCTAGTTATTCCGTACTAAAAAATATGTTCAAGACTAATAAAAAATTGCATCTATCGCATTTAACAAGTTGGATAACTAATTTTCATATTGAGATATTTTGGTGTGCATTTAGAAAATTAACGAATTTTTCAAAGTTATAAATGCATAATTTATTTTTACAAATAATATAATGTTTTATAATTATCTATCCAAATTTTGAGATTCTCTTTATTATTTTGTTCGTTAATACTTATTATACAATCATGTATACAACAGAAAATATATTACTAATATATCATCGTAAACTATAAATATACAATTGTATATATAAACTAATGTATCTTTATAAAGTTCAAGGAAAGCTAAAAATTCACAACTTTTTCGTATGCATACAGGTTATAAAGAATAACAGGAACAGGAACTATAGATGCACCTATATTTCCTCTAGTCTAGTCGCGATTATGAGTAAATTTAATTTAAGAGGACTTTCCACATAATACATTATATTAAAAATTTCTAGATTTATATAGAAAAATATACAGAATTTATTTCTATAGAATTTAGTCTTACTGGGAAATATGGGAAACCACTTTTTTCATTAATTTTTCAATCTTAAGAAAATATCTCTATGGAAAGTTGTTCTTTTTGATTGGGGCAACAACTTTCCATAGAGTTAATTATTCAAAATTGAAAATGAAATGAAAAAGAAAAGTGGATCCTCGTATTTGTCGGTGACAGGTGGCTTTAGCATCACCTTAAGATAATATTGAAGATTTCATTGGTTTGTGCACCTCTTTTCACAACAAAAACCACTTTCCGCAATATTAAATTAGATGAAAAAAATCAAGTACATATACTACATTATGTGGGAGGAGAGAAAATGGCCACCGGAGTGATCTGACGTGTCAAATCGGGAGGGAAAAAGCTTGTGTGCGTAGTAGTTTAAGAGACGAGTAAAAAGATAAAAGTAACGGGAGAGAAGGATCTGAAGGATGAGGATACAGTAGATTAGAAAGAACAGTGAGGAAAGAACAGGGAAAGAAAAAAAGGCAAGATAAAAATAAGAGGAGAAAAAGTAAATAGAGTGAAGGTAGTAATGAGAGAGAGAGAGAGATGGAGCAGACAGAGGCTGCCAACTTAAAGGGGAGACAACAAGGGGGAAGAACAAGAATGGGAATGGAACGGGACAGATGAAAGCAGGCCATGGGGCAAACAGTAAGGAAGAGGGTCTATCTCGGGATCTGAAAATGGCGAAGAGGAGAAGAGATACGCCAAGACCGGAAAATAAGGAAAAGGGAAGGAAAAAGACGAAGGAATCGCCCCCCAATAGGAGAAAAGCAGAGGATGAAGAAGAAGGGAAATAAAATCGAAGGGGGTTACGTAACAGATACGGACTCGGACACGGACTCCGAGGATTCGGTGGAGACAGTAAAAGATGGAGAGAATATGGATGTAGAAAGGGATAAAGATTCGACAGACAGATTGTAGGATATCGGAAAAATGGGAATTCTGGAAATCAAAAGAATGTTTATAGGTGTCATGAAGGAGTTCAGGGAGAAGAAGATAGATAGATAGATATACTTTTTATTTTGATAATAACAAAAATATGGTACAGAAATTATGTACATAATATTTCATATTAAAATTAAATTAACGTATTTGTCACAGTATAAGATTTTTTAAGTCACATAATCATGTTATCACATTTCGTCACATTTCGAACAGGTATAGTCAGTTCTTAAAATTAGCATACGCACGATTTACAGTAGATATCTATCACGTCAATTTTAAAATATTCACACACACTACAGTTACATTCATGCATCCAATCACGCCTATAAATACATTCCTACTTTTTGCTAAAATCATATTCTTAATGTAAAACCTGATAAAATAAACGAATAAATAAATAGATAAGTAAATAAATAAATAAATAGATAAATAAATAAACAAACAAACAAACAAACAAACAAACAAACAAACAAACAAACAAACAAACAAACAAACAAACAATCAAACAAACAAACAAACAAACAAACAAACAAACAAACAAACAAACAAACAAATAAATAAATAAATAAATAAATAATAAACATATAGGTAAATAAATATGTAAATACATAAATAAGTACATAAAATAAATAAATAGACAGGAATAAATAAATAAATAAATAAATTAAGACAGGTACAATACATAGAATATTAAAATGAGCAACACATATATTGAACACTTAATTTTAATTTTGTTGATCACCGCTCTGCTGTCTGGGATATCTCACCAGCGCTGTTTTGAACTTACATAGGGACGGAAGATATCTCACATCGCAGGGGAGGTTGTTCCAGAAACGCGAACCGTGAGCTCTAAACGAGTATAGGCCAGTGTCAGTGCGTGATCCCGGAACCGAGAGCTCTTTTACTCCATTCTTACTGGAAGTCCTGGCCGTGTTTTTTAAAAAGAGAGCCACAAGGTACGGAGGTTGTCTCATGTTTATTGCTTTATACAATAACAACCCCGCAAAATACGCTCGTCTTTCCTTTATAATAAACCAACCAAGATATTTCCTGTGAGGACTGATGTGCTCATCCCGCCTAACACCACATATGTATCTCACACATGAATTTTGCAACCTTTGTAACTTTGTCTCGAGCTCCTCTGACACATCAATATATGCCACGGAACAGTAATCTAAATTCGGGACTACCAGCGCACAAGCAAGCTGCTTTCTCAGAGCCTCGGTGGTGCATGGACAGAAAAATCTTAAGCTATAGAGGGCACGGTTAACTTTCTTTCCTATTGCTTCTATCTGCATTTTCCAAGTAAGTTTGGAGTCCATGACAACACCGAGGTTTGTGACAGTGTCAGAAAAGGGAACATGCACGCCATCCTGAAACTCAATGCCGGGAAAATCAAGATCATACAGCTGATTTATATTGTACTCGGAACCAAAAACTATCGCTTTAGTTTTGCCCACATTCAGTCTCAGTCCGGACACACTGGCCCACCCTGACACTGCCCGCGCCACATCCGACATGCGGCCGATACCCCGATGCAGATCCTGCCAGGCAACTTGAGTGTAGATTTGCAAGTCGTCTGCGTATAGCAAGTGTTCAACATCACCACCAGTCAGTACGACTTGTAGGTCATTAATGTACAAGCTGAAAAGCAGAGGCCTCAGGACTGAGCCCTGTGGCACGCCCAGATTAGTGGTCAGCCAATCTGAATCCCCATTGTTATTTATGACCTTTTGTTTACGACCAATAATATAAGATTTAATCCACAGAAGCACACCCCTAGAGAACCCCATGCCAATCAGCTTACGGAAGAGGGAACTGATGGAGGAAAGAGAAAGGATGAAGAGAGAAAGGAAGATAGAGGAGGAGGAAAATCTGAGGAATTTAGGGAGAATTCTAAAAGAAAACGATGAGAAATGGAGCAAGAGATGTAATGAGGAAATAAACAATCTAAGAGAGGAAATGGACAAACTGAAAGAGGAGGTAAATGAGCTGAAAAAGGAGAGAGGAGAGATACCTAAAGAAAGATGGGGTCAAGGGGTAAACGGAGAAAGAAGGAGAGAGGAAAGAAAGGGAAGCAACGAAGGAGAGGGTCAGGACAACAGAAGGATCAGGGACCTGGAGTAGTTTGCAGAAGAAAAAGAAAGGGAGAAAAGAAGGGACAATGTAATAATAACAGGCCTGTCAAAAAATATAAGGTATAAAAACGAACACATAGAGGATATAATGCGGGAAGAATTGGAGGTGGAAGTGAAAATTTTAAGAACGTGGAGAGTAAGGACTAACAAGGATAGGTGCTTAATTGGGGCCCAATGCGCAGGCCACAAAGACAAGGAGGAGATAATGAGCATCAAAAGTAAATTAGGAGGGAAAAATATAAATATTTACATAGAGCATGACCTGACCTGTATAGAAAGAAGGAACAGAGGGGAGGTCCTGAAGAACAAAGAGTTGAAGGATAAGGGGACGAAGACAAAATGAACTAATAATAAAATCAGAACGGAGGACGGGACATGGGTTTGGAATGAGAAAGAAATGAGGTGGTTTCTCGACAAGGACAGCAAACTGCAACAGAAGGACGAGCATGGAGCAGAAGGGACGAAAGGAGAGAAGGAAGCGGAGGACGGAAAAGGTGAGTTGGGGTAATGGGGAGAGGGAGGAAAACACAGCGGAAAAGGGAGACAACGGGAGATGGAAAAGGGAGAAGAAGCGCAATGGGAATGAGATAATTAGATCCATTTTCTGGAATGTGGCAGGTACAGAAGGACTAAAGAGAGACGATTGAAAGTATATAAAGGAATTTGATATAATTGGACTAGCGGAAACGTGGGAAGAATACGGGAAGCAGAACAATACAGAGAAGGAATTATCAGAATACGACGTAAGGAGTCCGACAGCAACGAGGGAGAAAAAAAAGGGAAGAGCAAAAGGGGGGCTGAATTTGGCGATAAGAAAGAACCTCGGACAGGACCACGATTAGAAATGAAGGGGGAAAGGAAAATATAGTGGAAATGAAAATAGGAAACAAAATAAAATCAGATCACCTACCGCTGGAAATGGCAATTAAGTGGGAAGGAAGAGGAGAGGACGATCTAAAAGAGACGACAAAAGGAGAGAGAGAGACATCAGTCATAATTTGGAATGAAAACAGCATTGAGAAATACAAGGAGAACCTAATAAGGCAAGGAACGAAAAGGACCTGGAGCGGTCTAAAGGAAAAAGTGACAAAGGCACTACCAAAAGTTAAAAGGAAAGAGACGGGAGAAGAGAAAGGGGAGGATAAGTGGTGGGACGCTGAATGTCATAAATGGAAAATGGATTTGAAGGCGGAACTTCGGAAAAGAAGGAATGGGGAGATAAAGGAGAGAATACAAAAATGCGATTGAAAATAAAAAAAGGGAAAAAGTGAAGAAATGGCTGGAAGAGGTAGAAAAGGACAAGAAGCTGACATTGTTTTGGGAGGCTGTAGGATCGAAAAAAAAAGAGAAAGGCAATCTACGAGTCGATCACGAAGGAGCAGTGGAGAGACCACTTCAGGAGCCAGTACGTCACAAGGGAGATAAGGGAAGAAGACCATGAGGAAACAGAAAGGGAGAATGGGGCACGGGAGAGTAGAGAGGAAGAGGAGTTTCAGAGATAACGAGGGAAGAAATAAGGGAGACGATAGAGAAATTAAAAAAGAAGAAGGCGGCAGGGCAGGACGGAATACCGAACGAGGCGTGGATTATAGGGAAGGCAGAAACAGAAGAGAACTTGTTCGAGACTTTAAATGGAATATGGAAAGGGGAGAGAGTGCCAGAGGACTGGAAAAGAGGAATTATTATACCAATTCATAAGAAGGGAGATACAAAAAAAGTGGGAAACTACAGAGGGATCACCTTAATGGACACAGGCTACAAGATATATTCGGAAATAATAAGGAAAAGGCTGGAGGAAGAAATGAACAATAAAGGGGTACTAGGGAGAGCACAAATGGGGTTTCGTGAAGAAAAGGGGACGGCAGAGGCAATTTGTATCCTGAAGGAAGCGATAAGGAAAGGTATAGAGAAGGAAAGAGGGAAGGCAATTGCATGTTTCGCGGACATGAAAGCGGCCTTCGACAAACTTAGGAGGAAAAAAATATGGGAGAGATTGGAAAAAAGACAAGTGAATAGGACATTAATTAAAAATATAAAGGATCTGTTTGAAGGGACGAGGGCGAAAATAGTAGTTAACGGGGAAACGGTGGACGAGTTCGAGATTTTAGAAGGGGTGAGACAGGGATGTCCTTTAAGCCCGACCCTGTTCAATGTGGCGGCGGCAGACTTAGAAGAAGAAATGGAGGAAGTTCAGGGAAGTGGAATAAGAATAGGGAAAGACAGATTAAGGACTCTTTTGTACGCAGACGACGTATCAATACTCGCGGAAGACGAAGAAATAATGAAGGAGATGCTAAAAAGATTCAAAAGATGGGTGGAGGGGAAAGGACTAGAGCTGAACACGGAAAAAACAAAGATAATGATTTTCAGGAAAGCGGAAGGAAGAAAAAAAGATATGACGCTCAAATGGAATAATGAGGCGCTGGAAATAGTAAAGAAGTTTGATTACCTGGGATATACCTTGAAAGGGAACAGCGAGTATAGGGGAACACAAATTCAAAAATGCTTGGGACTGGAGAAAAAAAAACTTTGACGTAATGGTGAAGGGAGTGATTACGTACGGGGCAGAGCAATGTGGATAGAAAGAATTTAGAGAAATTGAAAAAATACAGGAAAAATACATTAAATGGACACTGAAACTAAACAGAAACACGCCAACGTGCGTGATAAGGAAGGAGATGGGAATAGAGAAGATAGCAGTAGAAGCGGCGAGAAGGGCGATACAATTCGAGGAAAAGGTAAGCAAAGCAAAGGAAAATTCTTGGGAATTCATCTGCTGGAGTCAGGTGAGCAAGGATGAGGAGGAACAATGGCGTAAAGGGATAAGAAGCAGGACAAAAAAGGGAAAAGAGAATGGCTGGAGAAGGTAGGGCTCTCGGTGACGGAATGGAACGGGTCAGTGAAAAAGGGAGAAGGGAGACGGGAGGAGATGATAGAGAAGGCGATCCTAATGGACGAGTTGGAGACGAATGCGAATTTAGGAAAATCGACGTATGCAAAAGAATTAGACACACATACCCTATATATTCATTATGATTATGTGTAATATGTTTAACTATATAATAAATGATTGTATTACAAAGCGTAATAAATGATTGTATTCCAAATTGTAATAAATTTGTTTATATGGGTAAATCTCTAGAACCGATATTTAATGAATGTTCACTTTCATGTATTGAGTAAATACGCAATTATTAACTGTTTCGTATAGATTTATGTTATTTACTGAAACTTTACTGTCACGTAGAATTCTTTACTTACTGTCATAAATTAATATAAAATTTTAATTGAATACGTAAAATGTCACAATTTTCAGATGTATAATCCTGAAATTTTTAATATTGCATGAACTATATATAACTTTTGCAAATAACTTTATAAAAATCTGAAAAAACTCATTTCAAAAATCAAGTATTCTAAGAAATAATTTTATACTCCTAAAAAAAGGAAACTCACAAGCATTCGAAACTAGTAATATATTATTCATTCAAACAGAATTCTTCACTAACAATTCTTTAACTTTATGTTTTTAACATAAAAAACCTTTTAGTATTATTATCTCAGTTAAAATTACATTACTTTGAAAATATAACGCTTTTTGAAAAAAATATTGGATGTTTTACAGGATCTGCGTCATCTAACTAACATATTCATTTAGGTCTCTGTAATAACTGTGAATATAAAAAGTTTATCCTTGAACGGGCTATTTTCGAAATGTAAACTATAAAAAATTATTTTCAAACGTTATGTTGTTATTATAATAGAAAATAATAAATAAATATTAAAAAGTTCGTCGCGTATCTTTATTATGTGTCTACTCCGTTGATATGTAAAGATCGAATGCTTGATCTTTAGCGTTTCGTCTCAGGGCTACCAACTGGACTCATCAGTAAGGCAGTGTTGGTAACACTTGCCTTAGATGCTCTGGAGGGGATGCTATTCGGGCTTATATAGTGATCGCGAGGAATTCTTAGAACTTGCTAGCAGCAGAAGTTGGGCTGCCGTGAAGCGGGAGTGGCGCGAATGAACGAGGTTCCCACAGATATACTCTTTCGCTGGAACGTACCAGAGAATGACGTCGAAAATACATGAAATTCGTTGAAAAAATATATGATAATTACGTTTGGAGTATTTTGGAAATGTTGCTGTAAATACATTTTATTTATTTTGTCAAATTTCGTTAATTTCTCCACTCCGTCGATATGGAAAAATATTTAATTTTTAAGAAAATAATAATTTACAGGCTATGAGTAATTTTAATGGATAAACTGAATATGCGTATACGCAGATATGTTTAAATGAATTTTTCAATGTTTAAAATCATTTAATTAAAAATAAAACATTAATCGTAAAGAATATAACTTTTATTTATATTTTTTCTTATATTGTTTATATTTGAGAATATATTGAGTAACTTGGTATACAGTATATTATTTCTATCAATTTATGTAAATCTAATGAATGATATAGATGATTATCTATATCTAATATCATTTGAAAATAAGGTAGAAAAATGATTTAGTCAAAATTCTACCCATTCTTTTGATAAGGCGATTTTCTTATCCGTCAAATATAAAAAATATAAAAGGTGATTAAGCTTGGTCAATAATAAATCTTCATTTTGCCAGTTCTAAACAACATCATAAGTAGGAAAAAAAATTGGTTCCAGCATTAAAATAAAAAAAAAATTCATTGAAGTTGAACGTTATTTTGAAAAATACCCATATGTGTGTATATGTGTGTCTATGCGTGTTACATATATCTACGTGTGTGTTCATGTGTGAGTATATGGTCTACGTGTGCGTATGTGTACGTATGAGTGTACGTGTACTTTCAGATTTCAAGATCTTTCACATATACGGTTGAGCTGAATATTAAATAATATTGAACAGATTGTACTTTCAGATTTCAAGCTCTTTCACATATACGGTTGAGCTGAATATTAAATAATATTGAACAGATTGTTAACTATTGACGTATTATAATAGACAATGTCATAGTTTCAAAATAGAAGAAGAAATAACACTATCAACGTTTCTCACTGCAAAAAATCGGCTCATCCCAAATAATATATTTTAATCGAGTTTTCAGTAACCATGGCCAATCGATTTTCTTCACAATTCTCCGAAACCGTAAACTGACTCAACGGAAAGTACCGTCCAGTTTAAAACTCAAATCGACCAAACGATACACCATGAATATATACGTATATTCCATCATCGTCCCAGAGCAAACCAATGAACTCATCATACCCCGAGCAAAGCAAACGATCTCGCCCGAGAGAAGACAAGCATCGGGAAACGTCTTTAACACGCGGCACTGCCCCATATATACATTATATACATATAAGCTTCGTACACGCCCGAAAATTCGTGCACCCCAGACAGACTTTAATTAGCCGATAAAAACGGCGCGAACTGCGTGCGCTAGCGCGGCTTTTACGATTGTTGTGGCCTAATAACGAACTGCGTGCTGTCGTGTGTGCGCGCGTGTGTGTGTACATAAGCGGCCGCTAAATTTAGAATTAGCGTCCATTGGATTTACGCGCGTTCGTCAATAAAATCGTGCGATGCGATACACGACAGTACGTGTATGTGTGTGGTGATCGTTTTCTCCGTGCCGCTCGTCGCCAGCTTCTCGTTTTTTTTTTGCAGTGCGACTTTTTATTTATAAAAGAGGGATTGTGTGTACGCGGCGCGGTCTGTTTTTCTTTTTGCTCTCTTTCTCTCCGGGTAACTGAGTGTAAATATAGGTACTTTTTCCGTGGGATAGTGGGAGTTATAGTTAGTCGCGGGTTTTGTAAAAATAAAATTGTAACTTTTTCCACGCTCCGTTGAATGCTAAGTATTGGCGTCTTTTTTTGAATGTAGGTGATTGTTTGGTTGTGCTGAAGTTGTGTAAACTGTAACGACTGGACAGAGTTTGTGAGAGAATATCTAAGTGTGTTACAAAATATAGAGGTCCAATATTTGTATGATATTTTTAACATAAAAAGAATAAAGTTTTTCATTCTTTTTCGAACAGCTTTATACAATTTCTGACGATTGAAAAGAAAAGCACTTAAATTTAGGATAATTTGGAAAGCTTAAGGGGATAGATCCACCTTTAAATTTTAAATTAATTGATAATACATCTTAAGGTAAAAACAAGTCACTCATAATATATTACCGGAATTTTAGTCGGTGAATTTAAACATTTTATCAAAATATTACTAACAAATTTTTTTTAATTTTTTAAGGTCGTTAAGTTCCTTTTATTGGCTATAATGAAAACCTTTATATTTCATGGGCTACCGCAAGGTTTAGAGAGCTAATGTGATCGAATTGACGATTTCAAGGTTTTATTATGTTCAACATACATGTAGTTATGATATGAGTATGGGAATTTGTATATAAAAATTAGTGACCAAAGTTATAGTCTATTCAAGCTATATTTCATAATAAACTTTAAAAGAATCGAAGAATTTTTGCTTAAATAGACTATAACTTTGGTCAATAATTTTTATATACAAATTCCCACACTCATATAGTAACTATATGTATTTTTAACATAATATAACTGAATGCGTCAATTCGATCACATTAGCTCTCTAAACCTTGCGGTAGCACAAGTAATATAGAGATTTTATTATAGCCAATGAAAGGGACCTAACGACGTTAACAAAATTAAAAAAAAATTTATTCAATTATATTTTGATAAAATGTTTGATGAGTGACTTACTCTTACCTTCAAATGTATTATTAATTAATTTAAAATTTAAAGGTGTATCTGCCCCCTTAACTGAATTTTAGTATTGTACAAACCTATAAGATCACACAAGATTTCAATTGAGTGTTCCAAATCACACTCCACTCGAGTATTGTTTCGGTAAGGCATCCAATCCATTAAAAGTTATAGATAAGATCAATCTCTCCAACGCTAATATTATCACACATACAAGATATCCCATCATGTATCAGCCAGTCGAATATTAGATTTTTTTATTCTTTGTGATACAGAACAATAATAATTATTGTTAAATTATATATTTATGGTCATAATTTTTTTCATATAAAATAAAACATTGCGTTACTAAAAATAAACTGTCAAATTATATAAAAATATCGACCCTAATTATAGAAAAAAATCTGTATAAATATCTGTAATATTTTGCAAGATTACTTGCAGGATTTTTGCTCTATTTTCTGCAGAATTTCAATACCTACAAGTTACCCTGCAGGTTTTATTACACACTTCCCTACAAAGTTTTTGCCTGCATAGCGATCTCCAGAAACAAAACATATTTCTGCAGACAGATCTGCAGTCGAAATCCTTTTAAAAAAACTGGGTAAGAAAACTGCATAAACTTGAAGAATATATGAAAAACTTGAGCTAAATAAAAAAAAGCAATAAAAAAATATACCCTGAAAGTTTTAAAGGACTATTTGTAAAAGATTCTGACACATTTTGGATTGAAATATTTTGAAGTTTAGAGCAAATTTCATGTGGAAATCGTCTTCTCATCAAAATGGAATTAAATTTTTTAACTTAAATCCATCAAAAACATGCATATAAAATTATGTTCTATCTAATTTTCTACTTATATTATAAATTACGATACATTTTATTTACGCAAAATGGCCAACTATACCCCGTGTAATTCTACCAAATTAGGGGCCATCCTTAAATTACGTAAGGGCATATTTCGTGATTTTGAACTCCCACACACCTCCATGTAAGACATCGCAAGATTTCTCATAAACCCTCCCCACCCCCAAGCATCTTACGTAATATATTTTAGTATAAGAAATCATTTTCTTTTAAGTTTATGCAGGTTTAAGCATATAAAATTAAAAAAAAACTTTTTATTTGTTTATATGATTATACTATTAATAACAAATTACAATTTTTGGTTTACAGTCAAATGACTAGATTGATAGATCATTGGAATCATTTTTTAACTTAAATTAATTATCATGGTTATACAAATATTTTTTACTAAAAAGATAAACTAACAACAATTAATTTGTTGTCCATGGATTTTGAAGCCATTCTTCTGTCGTAAAGGAGGTTGTATGCGTAGATATACACCTTAAATAAAAAACAAATTGTAATGATTTGTTCTCATATTATAATATGAGAAACAATATAATATGAAAGTAGAACGCTAATAATGACAAAAATAGTATATTACGCATCTAGGGAGGTAACGAATCGGCGAGTCCATAGCACGTGCAAAATGCCACCCGAGCCAAAGGCGAGGGTGGTAAACACGTGCTATGGGGTCGCCATTTTACCTCCCATGGTGCGTATACTATTTTTCCTCACACCAGCACCGAAAATACACATTTCTCTCCAGGCGTCCGGGAGAAAAAGTGGTACTTTCGGTGCAGGTGTGGGGAAAAAAATTTTAACAAATTTTTTATGGCAATAGTAGTTATCGACAACTAAAAAGAGATTCGACAAAATAGCGGAGACTATATATTATGGACTATATAAGTTCGTACGAGTGTCTTATAAAATATAAACAAACGGACGAAACTTTCGATAATTTTCCAATTTTATTATCGGTACCACCCCCTGAAATTATTCAAGGAATAAAATGAGATCTTCAAAATCCAAATCGGATAACAAATAAAAACGTCTCCACTGTTTTGTCGAATATTTCTTTGATTGTCGATAACTACTCTTAAAATATGGAAATGTTGTTGAAAGAAATTGTTTTCATGACTTGAAGTGTCCTATTTTGATATGATACGGTTTCTCATATTATAATATGAGAACAAATCATTACATCATTTTTCTTATTTAAGTTATATATCTATGCATTATACAACCTCTTTAAGAGGGTGTCAAACCATTCAAATTTCCCGCCGGAATTTCTAACCTCAAATCTTTGACCGAGGTATGAGCAGTTGATTACAATTAATAAATAAACCGAATTATGAAAAACAGAGACATCATTGCCCTTCCTTTTGTAACATTCTACCACTCTGCTAAGTTTCAAGTAATAATATCATTGCATATATAATTGGTATTGGAATGAAATTTCGGATCACCTCTCGTAGATCTCTGTTTTATCATGAAATTTCGTTCCAATTCCATTGGTGTAAGCCGCAAAATTTTTACTTGAAAGTTTGCACAGTGGTAAATAATTACAAAACGAAGGGCAATGATCTCTTAGTTTTTCATAATTCAATTTATTCTTTTAATTATAGCCAATATTTTAGAATTCCCGGGTCGGTAAGTTAGGGAGGATAAAAATTGACTTTGACACTCCCTTAAGGAGACGTCGGATACCGACAGTAGATTTCTACTATCCTACACACGTATTTCATTATTTATTTACAAAGTTAATTGTTTAATGACAAAATAATAGCTGTCCCCAATTTGTTTTACAGTAACCTAATTATATGTCCAAGCTGGTTTCACATGATTGTTTTGTTTTCGAGAAAACTTTGACAAACTTAGTATGTAAAGGTTAATCTCCACGTAGTTGGCCCTTTTAGTGTGTCAAAGTTTTCTCGAAAACAAAACAATCATATGAACCCAGCTTGGACATATATGTAGATTACTATAAAACGAAGCGGGGACAACTATTATTTAAAGAAAAATATGATTTCTCTTAAAATTATGAATGAAAACTCAATTAGACAAGGACAGAGATATCCGGCGTCCCCTTAATGGGTAACGCCACTCTGACTTTTTCAAAAAATTGATTTCTTTTTTTGACTTAAATGATGCTTAAGGTTCCTAGAATTGATGTGCACCTTGTCCCAAGTCTCAAAATTAATCCTAAGTACCTTTAAAGTTAGGCCGCCGAGACCAGATGCAGCGTCACCGCTCGAGCGATAATCCGGTCAAATGCTTTTTTCTCGAATCAACATTTTTCAAAACTTCGGGGAGGGCTTCGTCCTCACAAGATGACGTAGGGGATTTTTGATATCATGTTTATTTTTTTTTATAAACAATTTACCGCTGAATTTTTGTTCAAAAACGCAATTTTTTTCAAAACAGTGTCATTTTGTCAAAAATTAATATTTTAAAAAAGTCCTACGCCATCTTAAGTATTTTTATGTTAAGTATCAGAAAAACTTTGATTTTGTGTTCCAGGTTAAAAATTAGTTAGGTGTCCCGAAGTGGATCTATTTCGGAAAAAATTATTTTTGGACTTTCCACAATACAACCGATACTTGTATATTAAAGTGTGAATAAAAACAATTTTTACAAGCTAGAACATATACTACAACCCCTTATTAATGAATTTCCTGCAAACTTTCTCGTTTCCTCACAAAAAATTACGCAAGAACGCTTATTTTTGAGAGAGCGAGAGTGGCGTTACTCCTTAATACTGGTAAAGAATCAACCGCCTGCATATGGCGATAATAATATTAATAATAATAGCAAAAATAAATAAAATGTATAGGTAAATTTATTTTTAAAAACATGCTTTACTAGAAAATGGTACGAACAGTTGAACTAAAAGGTAAAGAATAATTTTTTACAAGAATAATTTAACAATCAATTGTACTACATGTTTTAAAACGTTAATTACTTTGGAAACAAACGAAAATTAACTACAATTTTAAATAATGTTATAAACATATTTAATTTTTGACTAAAAAGAAAAACGTGGGCCCTATACAATAAAGTCCCTGATAAATTTATCAGATGTAATTTCAGATAATATTATATATTTTCAGTTCTTTTGTAATATTTAAATTTGGTTCAATATTATTATTGTTAATTTTTTTTGTCACAATTTGAGTGACACATACATTTTACAATACTTAAATGAATCAATTTGTATAACTTGAAGTGTGTAGCTTATTTAAATTCGATAACCTTAATTTAACCCACTACAAGACTTCGTTTTGTGCTACATAGTTGTACAGATTCTCATTTTATGTGACGATACAATGTTGAATATTATCTTTTATCCTGGATATTCAGGTCGCCGATGACGGAGGTATATGTGGAAGTCATCTGAGGTAAACCAAATTTAATTTTTCAGAGATGTCTTTAACATATGCAATTCATATTCCAGGATTGTATTATTACATACTTTTTTTACCATAAGACAGGTTTAGCCATAGACCATCATTATGAATATTAAAAGATTATCAGAAAAATTATCTGATAAATTTATCAGGGACTTTGTTGTATAGGGCCCACGCTTTTCTTTTTAGTCAAAAATTGAATATGTTTAACATTATTTAAAATTGCAGTTAATTTTTGTTTGTTTCCAAAGTGATTAACGTTTTAAAACATGTAGTACATTTATTTTTTACTTTTTAGTTCAGGTTTTTTACCATTTTTAGAAAAGCATGTTTTACAAATAATGTTTTTGTTACATTTTTACATTAATGTAAAAAATTAATTACATGGTGATACAAGTAGACCTAATCCACATGGAAATTCATTTTCATTCTTTCCAGTTATCTTCGAGCAATCCAGTTCCACAATCCGCAATCCATCAAGAGATGTAACTCGGCTAAGGCTGATGTAAGCTTGACCTTCAGCAAAAAGTTTCGATCCGAGATAGACTGCGGCATGGTCAACAGTGCTGCCTTGCATCTTGTGTACTGTTGAGGCCCATGATAAAATTAACGGCAGCATACAGTACTCAGCAGTTCCATAGCTGGAAACTGAATCGCTTTTGGCTCAATTATGTGAATGCCATCTCTACCGAAATCCATGCGTACTGATGGTAGATCTTGTTCGTACAACTGACGTCGACGAAAAAGTGGCCAAAAAATTATCTTGGTGAACCACCACCGAACCACCCATGGCTCCATTGACAAGACCTTTGGTTACGTCTATGTTAGATCTTAGTATTCTTAAAATTGCTATTTCTCTCCCTTATAAGCATTTTAAATAACTATTTTATTATTAGCCACCTAGTGGTAGTTCGTAATAGACTATTACTATAACAGTATAATTTTTATGTAGAACTTTTTGTACAAAATCTTCAAAATTTATCAAAATTATCAAAAGTTTTAAAAATTTTCCAAATTTAAAAATTTTTTAAATATGTCGAAATTTTTAAATATTTAAAAATTGTCCATAATTTCAATATTTTTTATAACTCTCAAAATCTTTCAAATATTTCGAAACTTTTTAAATTTTTCAACATTTTTTTTTAATTTAATAATAAAGAAACTGAATTCTTAATGCCCAAAGAAATCCGTTCTAATTCCTCGAAGATGGCACCCAAGCATACCCAACCCTCGTCATCGGCGACCTGGATGTTCGAGTCCTAATATTATAATGAGATATTGTATTGTCACTCGAGATGAGTATCTGGGCCAATTTTCACCCCTCTACAACATGGAGAAGTTGGTTAAATTCATTTTGTAATATATGAAAAAACATGTAATTTTAGTGAAATGATCCCCACATAAGACCCCGTGTACGGCGATCTGGATGTCGGGGTTCCAATATTATGACGGAACATTGTATGGTCATCCGAGATGAGTATCTGTGCCAATTTTCAGCCCTTTGCGACACGGGGAAGTGGATTAAATTCATTGTGCATGATTTGAAAAATACAGGTACAAACGTACGTGTTAGTGAGTTAAAGAAAAGCATGTAAAAAAGAGTAATTATATAATGTTATATTTCATTATGACAACTAAAAAAGTTGTGTTGGTCATACTAAATGTTATTATTTAATTTATTTTTGTCTAAAATATTTATTCATATTTATATAATTTCTATAAACTAGTTTAAATCATAAGTGCATGAGTAATAGATAAATGAAAACCTTTGTAATTTTAAAATGAAGTCAAAGTAGAAAAGTGTTCATAATTCTTATGTAATGATTATTTCAACCCCTCCCCCCTCCCCCCTCACACGTAAGAAAACATAAGAAAAAGATTATAGCGCACCCACTCCTAAAAGATTTAAAAGTTAGTATTGATAATATGATATTGTTTGTACTAAAATCTACCACTTTATTTTTCTGCAATAAAAATGATTATAAAAAATGTTATGAATTAGGATCTCTGGATATTCTTGTGATATTCATAAAGATTATAAAAAATGTTTCGTGTAGACAATGGTAGAACTCTATCTTCCCATAATAGTGTCTGACCAGACTCTGTATTTATCTACTCTTACTTGATCTGTGTACACTCAACAAAAAATTCTTCTGATCAAATTTGTTTTATTTTTCTTTAAATCCTCCAATGAGGTTAACGAAAATGAGCATTTGATCCAATGAAGTTGACGTATTGAAAAAAATGTAAACAAATTTCATCAGATTTTCTAGTGCAAAATCAGTAATTAGTACATAACAACTAAATTTTTCCAGAACTAAGAAAATTTGGGAAACATGTACTAAAATAAGTATCATTTACTATTTTCTATTAACTAATATATAAAACGATACACAAGGTTCATGCCTAGTAAAAAAATAAAGGCGATCAAAAGTATTTCATTCAGAACGCTTGAAAATACTTAAACAATTCTATAAACGCCTTATACTATAAACTTAAAATTTATGAAAAAAATACAAAAATGTAATTTTAATCATAAACGAATATAAAGTAACTTTGTTATAACGTTACGTTTCACTACATAAAGTATTCATGCAATTTCAAATGCTTGGCGCGAGAAGCAACAGTTGGTAACAAAAAGAGCCTCATCACCGGCTCATCAAAACAAAGCATCGCCACCTACCTCGCGCATCCGCCGCTAAGGTAGAAGCCTTCGATTTCCTCTAATTTGATAAAAACACCGCGAAAGTTCTGTCAGTGTCATTCTAGCCTAGGCACAGCTGGTCGAAGCCCCTGCATAATAATACCTCATACGTGTTATACTTGCCTTTTGCGTATATTCCGTGCTGCGCATCGAACGGCGAAACATAAACAAAAGTATAAGTACATCTCGTGTCGCGAAGAGCTGAGAAAAATCACGGCCTGTAAGGAATTGGAGTGCTGGCGTGTGTATAAGCGGCTTTATATGGATTATTGAAGAACTTGATGAGAGGATTCTGCATCGGCGATTGTTATTATTATTTCTGCTGCAGAGGCCGACTTGTTTATTGATAAGCGAGGGGGAGAGAGAGAGAGAGAGACGTAACATGGAAACCGCAAAAAGTTTAGAGCAGTGCGAAGAATGGAGAAAACGAGTGAGTTACGCGCTCAGGGTCGTTTTCACGACTTTTTTGCACGCGACTCGTGGATATATTTATTGCATCAAGTTTTGTCATTTTTTTTTAAGGTTATGAGCTTGATTGTTTTTTGTTAACTTCGATGCGAAAATTGATGTATATTGATTTTTTTCAAGAATTGCGATGCGAGAGATGATGAAAATGTGAAAAAGATTAAATGCATGAAAGATTGATATCTAAAGCAGCTTTTTAGGAATGACATACTTTTACATATCCTGATTTCTAAGATGATATAAAATTATAATATAACATTTTAATTAATTTATTTATCTGCTGCAAACGTCGATTGCAAGGACATGATATGCGTTCACTTACATCACTTTAAGTACTTGTAATTAAATATTGGAAAGAGTTTATACTTACATAAATAAATGAAATAAGAATAAAATAAGAATAAATACAATTTATTCAAAATTTAACAGATAATAAAAGCAGCTGTTTAAGAAAAAATTACTCTACTAAAATTCAAAAGGTCTACTATTGTAATTTGTTATATGATGAGTAACGAATACCACAAATATATATAATGGTAATATAGAGATTTTTTTATACATAGATCTAGGTACATACATGATGATTTAAAAGTCAATGAAACCTAGTGTTATATTTATTTCTATTTTTAACTTAATTTGCTTCTCATGTTGTTCAATAAACTTTTATGTAATTTGTTTTGTAGCAAATTATTAATAATATGAACATTTTCTTAAGGCATTCCTCGGGCCTCTACCTCTAAATTTTTTGAGGATAGAGGACACAATGTCCGGAAATCAGCAGGAAGAAGCTGATCGACAGACTGCTTTTGCCTTACAACAAATGCAAAATCAAGCGATGTCTTTGATGGGAAGACTTACTATAACAGTCGTACAAGTAATATTGAGAAACTATTTTATAGATACATCTCGAAGAATATATTTAAACTAGTGCAAAGAATTATCTTTATATAATCTTTTCATTCGTTTAGGCAAAACTTGTAAAAAATTATGGATTTACTGGAATGGATCCCTACGTTCGATTGAGAGTTGGCCACACAATTTATGAAACTCACACAGACAGAAAAGGTGGAAAAAATCCACACTGGAACAAAGTCATTCAAGTGTAAGAATACAAATAGAGAATTGCAATTTATTCATTTAAGCAAGTTAACGTTAATGACAATTATGTATTCGCGTTTAGCTTCCTACCTCCTGGAGTCAATAAAATATACATAGAAATATACGATGAATGTTCTTTCACAATGGATGAACTAGTTGCATGGGGACACATAGATATACCACCTCAAGTTATTGAGAAAGGAACAACTTATGAAGACTGGTACTTACTTAGCGGGAAGCAGGGAGACAATCAAGAAGGCTCTATTAATTTAGTATTAAGTTATCAGGCAAGTAAAAAACTTTAAAAATATTTATAAGTAATTCTGATTTTCAAAGAAAATTATTAATAATTCTTATTTTGCTCTAATTAGGCAAGGTATCCAAAAGCATATATGGAGATGCCTCCACCCGTCATGATGATACCGTCAACGAACATGGCTGGAAGCATGACACCATTCGCACCTGTCAATGTTTACACGGCACCTGCAGTCAATCCTGTTCCGGCCGTTCCTGCAAGCTCCTTACCAAATGCCGAAATCGAATTGAAACAGGTACACTTTTGTTTTATTTTTCTATATTTAAACTTGCAACTCAAAATAAGATTAAAATGATATAATACTGATTTACATATTAGATAAAATAATTGCAGATATGATATTAAAATGAATATTTTTTTTACAGATCTCTGAAATGTTTCCAAATATTGATAAAGAGGTGATAAAGTCAGTTTACGACGCGAACAATGGCAAGAAGGACACGACCATAAATTCACTTCTTCAGATGGTCGAATAAATCTCTTTTGCTACTTCATAAATGCAACCAAAACTCGCGCTCAGCATATAATCGCCAATGCCATATTTGTAATTTTCGCTGTAAAAGTATTATTTGCAGACAAGATGTAATATATTTACATATTATTATCACTTTCGCGTTAGTTATTTACCCTGATATCCATATTACAAAATTTCATCAATGAAAGTAATTTAATTCTTCAAATTTGAAAGTAAAAAAAGAATTGCACAAGTTGGAGGAATGTGAACTAAAGGTATATGCAAAGGAAAAACTAAGAAACAAAATTTTAGAAAACAATTTATTTATCTCAACAGCAAAAGTATACATCACGCTATAAATTTTTAATAAGTAGATAAAGGTATCATTCTTTGCAATCACCACAGGAATGTTTGGAGCTCATAAAGTTTTACAATCACTAACCAGTCACCATCTATAATGCCACGCGATATATATTAAAAATACCTCGACTATGATGGAAAAATTGCAAAAATCACTTGATTCTATAAGAATTCAAAGCACTCTTAAAAGCTTTGGTAATCAAATTTATAATAATTGACTAACTTCTTCTCTTCTTGTTCACTAATTTCTCATGGAATAATGTCATGGAATAAATTACAACAAAAAATAATAAATAAAAGTATTGTGGTGTATTACAGTGCTGATCAAAACTTTTAGTATATACCTCACAATTTTTCTGGCGAATACCTACTGAAACGCAAAATAATAAACAAAAAAGCTTTTACAGAGAAATTCAATTTTATCAAAACTTTCAAAATAAAACTGAAAATTCTTACGAAAATTTTCTCTTCATAAAGCTTACTTGTTCATTATTCCCTCAACACTTTTAATATTCCCAAGCTATACACAACCTATATACACATACTAAAAATTCAATTACCAAAGGTTCGTCAGCATAGAAAAACTTTTTATTTACGATCTAGCTTCAACTGGACCACATGTAGAAATACGTGTTCTGCCAGTGTGGTAAGTATCTAGCTATTGGCTCAGCAATAAGTCTCGCCAGTGGAACTGTTTTGGATATTGTCTCAAGCATGTAGAAAATTCTCATGCGACTGCAGTTATCATAGAAGGGCGATCGTAGAATGTACAATAGCAATCCTATTCTACGACGACAAAGCTCTTCTCGTTCTTCCCTGTTAAGTGTGGGCTCTTGACTGAAGATTTTCAGACTAAAAAAATTCATTGAACTTTTAAAAACATAAAGGAACATGCATTCAAGTAAATCGAAGATAAAAATTTAAGTATGTATATATCTGCTATATTTTCGTCACTTAAAAGATTATTACCTTGTCAGGTCGATAATAAAAGATAAGAGCCAGGGATTCCAATTCTTTGGTCCGCTAACTGATAAACATCCAAGATGTAGCAATGGTTTTACAATATACATAGTCTGAACAAAAAAAAATATGCAAGTTAATAATGCCAATCAGAATAATATTTGCAAGCTATTTGAATTTGGAAAACAAACCTCTGCTATAAGTAAAGATTTTTTCAATGAATCAATAGTTGTGTCATTTCCAAGTTCTTCTGTTTCTACGGAAGACGAAGAAGCGGGAGGTGTCCACGTCCTTGACTGCGAGGAACTACTTCTGACGGTTCTTACAACTTTGCCAGAACGCTTTAGGGAAAACGCTTCCTTAGGACGTTGTAACCCATCATTGTTCTCATTGATTTGTTCACGATTTAGGGGTGGAATGGCAGGAGTCAGAGTCATGCGCTCCTTGTAGCGGAACACAAGGACTAATCGCATCACAACTCTGTTTCATAAAACATTTCGTGATATTCAAGTTATATCATATAAAAATCACTAATACATAGCTTCCATAATATTGCACCACTAGAACAAGAATATGACAACTTAAAATACTGTGTTTTTGCAGAACCGACTAAGAAACAAATTTTTTCAGAAGTTAAAATATTTCTACTTGCATTTTATTCTTATCCTGTATGTCTTTAACATATTTTGACTTATATTCAAGCTACAGGTATAACATTTATTGTCTTATAAGTTATTTTTTATACTAAAGTAGTGGTCATAATATAACTCTGGGGTGCAATGCATCCTAATGATAATAAAAATCATTTTGTACTTACTTTAACATTTGAATCAAAGCAATGATGAACCATCGTCCAGCCTCACCCCAAAGCTTCTTTGCCGATACTTCAAACAATGCCTCCGTGTAATCGATTATGGTCAACCAAATTTTGATTTTCGACTGCAACGAAGGCAATTTCAACTCTGGATTCCTGCTGGCTTTGATTATCTGATCATTGAAGAGTACCATAAGATTTGGCAGCGAATAAACGAACTCCGAAGCCAGAGTTGAACTGTTCAATCTCCCTATAAACGCAAAAAGTAACATTCGAACAATAAACACAGCGCACGTAAATACTAAATTACATAATACTTGAATCGTATCACCTATTCAAAGATTTGACTTACCTGCAGTGAAGAAAGACACATATTTGATAGTGCTCTCTATATCGGACACAAGATGTGGATTCTTGGCAATCCATCTTTTGTACTGTTCGCACCACTGTGCCACAGTCATTTTTATTTTGATCGGACTAGCCATGATTGCACTTTTCCTTTCTTATCTCTTCCACGATGTATACACACAGAGTTGCAGGTAAGTACTTTCTTCTCAAATGTACACGCGAGTTTTTAGAATTTCAGCGGACGTCGGCATGTTTTGACTTGCAAATCACACACGCACACACGGACACTCTCACTTCTCTCCGCAGTCCAGTCCACACATGACCGCAGGTGATGATAACACATGCGTCACGGTAAGTATACAGAATTGTACGTTATTAACATTTGGCCTCCTTAGACGACGCTTTTGCTTCGATACTGTAAATATTGAGTATACCTCCGGACTCCGGATATTTATTCTGGCTCGTAATACGTATGCAAAAAAGATGGGAGGAGGAGGGAGCGTGAAAACCGTAAATATACGAGTTTAGGTTAGGTTAGGTTAGGTGTGTGAAATTATGGAAATAATATTGGAAATTATATATGAGTGGCTAACCTGTACATCGTTGGTATCAGTGATTTCGGTGGGATTTTCGAAGTATTCGTTGATTTCTTTTTACACTTTTTATTCTTGATACATTGAAGACGAATTGATGATATTATTAACGTATTTTAAAAATATTTTTCACCATCAACAATTAATAACACTTAATCACAGTCTTATAGTATACTTAAGTAGTAACAGACACCCCTAGTGTGAGAAATCTATTAAATCCTATTAATTCCTTTTTCCAAATATGAAAAGATCCTATTTTCGAATAGGATGTATATGCAATTTTTGTATTGGTGAATAGGATTTAATAGATTTCTCACACTAGGGACGGTAATATAGAAGTATAATATAACCACGAGTATGTAACGTAAGAATTAAAGCAAGATTAATCAGAAGGTTAGAAAATTAATTTTCGAAAGAATCATTATTAAATGGAAATATTTATTAAGAATACCCTTCAGTTTGTAATATAAAGTATTAATATAGGTATTAGTAAAGAATATAAAATTTATGAAAATGCACCATAAACCGAAGTACGGCATTAACTTTTGCATATGCTGTACATACCCCTTATGAAAAAACCTGCAGGGAATCCTGCAGGAAACTCTGCAGGAAACTCTGCAGGAGACCTGGAGGATTCCCTGCAGGGTTTTCGTATTGTTTTCCTGCAGGAATTCCTGGAGAAAATCCTCCAGGATTTCCTGCAGGAATTTTTCTAGAATGGGAAATTGTTTATAACATTGCTGAAAACAATAAAATAAGTGAATAATTAACCTATTTTAGGTGTTACCATCTAGATGATAACATCAAAACTCAGGGACTAAGCTTCTTAATGTTTATTTATCAAATTGTTAAATAAACAAATTATTTTTATAATGTTAGATCTAAGAAGCTCAATCCCTGAGTTTTGGTGTTATCATCTGGATGGTAACACCTAAAATAGGCACATTTTTCATTTATTTTATCGTTTTCAACAATATTATAAACAATTTCCCATTCCAGAAAAATTCCTGCTATAGGGAGTGACCTCAATCGTCGGCCACTTTGACTATTTTCTATTAAAAAATAAACCCGTAGACAAAATATCGCTAGGTTAATAATTTTTTAATGATCTATGCCATTTAAACATTTAATTCTGACGTTAAAACAGGTCAAGAACCATAAAATAAAAATGGTTTTCAATATATCTTTATTGATATGTGCTTACAGGTGGTCGACTACTAGAATTTTTCTAATTTTTGCAAAATTTTAGTTGTCGGCCGGGACTGGTCGGTAACCCATGTCCAAAGCCACTTTTAATTGTAATGATCATTACGATTAATTAATATTTAATTTCATTCATTTAATATTTATTCAATATTTGATAGCTAAACTTAAATCATAGAACTATTAACAATAATAAACAATGTTTTATTTATTTATTCTATTAAAACACATATTATAATTATCCTGTAAATATTTTAAGCAAAAATAAACATTTTATCAAAAACTAGAGACCATTTAAAGTGTAATAGAACTGGTAATTTATAAACAAAGATGTTTCTGAATTTATTGTAATAACTCGAATAATTCCTTAGATGTCCGACTACTGGGGTCACTACCCTATATATATATTTATATATATATATATATATATATATATATATATATATATATATATATATTATACCTTTACTACCTAGGTGAAATTTAGTAACGTAAGTCGCGACGTGGCGTCTGTGTGACCCCTTGGCGAAATTTTGCTAATATCAATTTATATACGTAATATTTACTTGATAAAAAAATTGTATTAGTAAGAGACACCAATAATAAAAAGGTAAAAACAACATTCGGTTATAAATGTAATTTTATATATGAAATAAAACTATTTGTTTAAAGAGGTTATGGGCCTTCAATTTTAAGCGCGTCGAAAGGATAGTCACATAAAAAATACAAAGAAATCGAAAACGCTTTTACTAAATCTAATGGAAACTTTTTAATATTCATTCAACGTGTAAAACTTTCCAAACAAATAGTTTTTGGAAAAAAAATATAATTTTTTATAAGATTTCCGTTTATATTTTTTCGATTTTGTATGCTTAAATTGTTTATAACTTTTTAAACTAATTAATTTTATAACTCCAAACTTACAACAAGGCTTTAGAGCTGGAAATATAATACTGATAAAGTTATAAATGATAAAAATTAATGATATAAGTTATAAATTATGAGTGGGGTCTCACAGAGACGCCACCTCGGTAGTAAAGGGTTAATGTAGTAAAAAGGCTCGTAAAAAGGTTTAATAACATTGTTGACTGATTTGTAATATCTTTATTGAGATTTCAGCTGTTAATTGTACTAAAATGCGCTTTAAAATAGTACATTATGTAAGAAGGGAATAAAGTCGAACATTATTCCCGTGTTGCATATAGAACTTTATTCCTGACTTAACTGTGGCAACTTTATTGACTTTAAAAGAGGGACTTCCGGTAAGAACTAGAATTTATTTAGATTAATATAGAGAAAAATAATTAATAAATAATTGCATTTGCGGGAAAAAAAATTTGCGGGAAAAAGTAAATTTGCGGTAAAAAGTAGATTTGCAGGAATGATATGCTACTCTAGTCCCGGTTTTGGTCTCAATAAAGTGGCCATTATAGTTGAGACGGGAATAAAATATTTCTATTCCCGACTCAACCGCAATGGCCACTTTATTGACCTTAAAAACGGGACCAAAGTAGCATATGATTCCCGCAATTTTACTTTTTCCCGCAAATTTACTTTTTTCCCGCATATGGGAAAAATTTTCTTTTTTACGACAAATGCACCGAAAGTCCCTCTTTTTAAATCAATAAAGTAGCCACAGTTAATTCGGGAATAATGTTCTATATGCAACACAGAAATAAAGTCGAGTATCGACTTTATTCCCTTGTTACATAATGTACTATTATTACATATCTACTAGTGTACAGTTGTACAAATCAAAATTACATGCACACTGGATGGAAAAAATAACTTTAAATATCGCGACGAATTTTTTGGGAATTCCGTGCGTGCGTAGTGTGATTACATATTATGATTAGGTTAGGTCAAATATGAAATTTGGACGTTTCCGTATCCAAATTTCATGTTTGACGTTAACCTAACCATATGTAATCGCACTACACATGTACGGAATTCCAAAAAAATTTGACGCGTTATTCAAAGTTATTTTTTCCGTCCAGTTGTCGAAAAAATACTATACGTACCCTGGTAAAAAATAAGCCAATTCAGCTTGTTAACGTATTAATAAGGTAATTTCTAGCTTATTTCTAGCTAATTTCTAGTTAAGTTGCAGTTCAGATAATTAAAGTGTCATGGCAACCAAAACAAACCCATAATATGTAGGTTTAGGACTGTTTCCGATAAATACTTATACTACAAGTATACTTATAGTATAAGTATTTAGCATAAACGTATTTTATACGAAGCATATTTCTTTATATTACTTTATTATTGAAAAGTTGAGGTTAAGACTTTCGCTCCTATTAATGCATAAGGATTTTCTTAGGGACTTTGATCGCGGCGCTCGACTCGAACGGTCGTGTTCACGTGCGCGCTCTGCTTGGCTGGGGATCCGCGGACAAAGTCGCCAAACTCTATCTCATTTTTCGCCGATACTCAAGAGAGGAAGTTTTGTTGGTTCTGCAATCTGTGTTCCGCAGTTTCGAAGTGTCATCAAGTCTTGCCCCAGGCCTTTGACTCGGTGGAAATCATCACCGGGGGGTATCTTTTGAGTGGCAGACTGGTCGGCGCCCATTCTTGTTAGGGCCAGGGAAGTAGATCATCAATTTATTTTACTTTTTGATGTGGCGAGGGAATAGTTTATTTCTATTTCTTTATTTATATCCGTACCAATTTCCTCGTTTTTCATAACAAGGTTTCTCACATAGTACATTAGTGCTGACTTAATTTGTTAAAATTTTATTGTTATTTTCATCTTTGAAAAATTTGAAATTATTTTCATTGTATTGGCTATTCAGAAAGGTTTTTTTTTCTGATACCTTATGCTTGACTGTATTTGCCAAACCAAGTTTTATTCAGTTATTATTTTTATATCTTTAATTACTTTAAAAAAAATTTTGAAATAATTTTCATTGTTATGTGATTCCAAAGAGCCTTTTTTTCTAAACTTGTTCGTCATCATAAAATAAAATTATCCTCATTAACCCTGGTAGAAAATTATCTAGTTTTATCGAGGCCCTCGATTATTTCCTTGGCAAACTAGATAGATCTACATAGTTCTAGATTAATTTTCTACCAGGGAATTCATCTAAAATTACTAATAATAATATTAGAGATTTTACTCTTTTAGTATTCTTTCTTATTGTATAGGTATTTCTATTATACATATTCTGATATTCATCATTAAAATAAACGTATATACCTTAGTTATAGCATTGTCCTTGACCTTGCCTAACACTAGGCTGAAAATTCTAAGGAATTTTGTATTCCATTTCAGTATTTACTCTGTCATATTATTCTGACCTTTTCTTTCAATAGCCACATCTATATAACTAAGTTACCGTTGGGCTTACATAAATTAGTAAACATCAATTCTCAACAGTTCAATGTTTGTTGTGAACATTTCCAACTCAAACTTAACTTATAATTTGAATTCTTAAATTTTAGGTTTCACAATGAAATATTATTTAATTCTGGGCATTGGCGTGAAATTTATGTCTTTCGAATGATTATTTCAATTTTGTGACCTATAATATTTACAAATTTTGAATTATGGGTTTGAAATAATTTGATTTTGTTATCATGATTGGTGTCCTCTAATATACTCAGTTTATATTAATTATTAAAATTGGTTTCCATTTTTCGGTAATGAGCCGATCCTAACTCGTCTGAAGCTTTTCTCAATAGAATATTCCAAAAATCCCAACATCTGAAATATCTACTACAAAAAGTCAACATATGTATACACATCGATCCTAAGGAATGATTCCTCTATAGAAAACCGCACGTGGTAATGGCACGTACTTGACTCATCGTGGACTAGCACCAGGAGAATCAAGCACAAGCCTCGCTTTAAATACCATCGGACGATAATATAGAGCGAATAAGATCTTCGAACAGAAGACAGATCGTGCCTAGTGCAAGTAATGGTAATGGGTAGCATATGGACTTCTGCCTGCATAACGCTTTAATTGGAGCAAAAAAAAAAGGTTTTTATTACCAAAACAGCGACTATTGTAACGACTTCACTATTAAAATTGAATTATAATTATTTGATTCGTGTTTAAGAATAACAAAGAATAATTTATTAATATATCAACTAACTTAAAAAGCGACTTACTAGTCGCTTTTTTGGTAAGAAAATCCTATTGCATTAATAGTAGCGAGAGTCTTAACCTTAACTTTTCAATAATAAAGTAATACAAAGAAATAGGCTTCGTATAAAATACTTTTATGCTAATTGGTTAATTATATATTTCTTATTAATTCTACGTGATTCTACACTATTATACTTAAATTAACGTAATGTACATGTGCATTTTACAACGTTTACAAAAAGTGATTATGTTAGCTAGAAATTAGCTAGAAATAAGCTAAAAAGTATACCATTGTAAGCGGGTTTTTAGACAATTCGGTAAATAGAAATAAGCTAATTTTGTCAATATTGGCTTAGATTTCTACCTGGGTAGTGTTCATTGTAATAGTGCACCCAATTTTTTATTTATTTATTTGTATGTTCATTCATTTACATAAATTACACTCATCACTTCATGAAATAACGTATAGTTGAACCGGTATTCGATCACGTATCAATATCAATCTCGATCACTTTGAGAAATAATACGATTTTTCGTAATCTTACTAAAATATGTCGTACAAACTTAAATTGTTTTTAATAGCAGCCTTATATGTGAATAATTGTCAAAAGGTTTCAAATGATTTAATGATTTGTTTTATCAGAAAAAAATTATTTAATACAGCAACTTCTCGTTCGTGCGTTCATAAGCGGCATTCTGAGCTGCCGAGCTAACGAACATGTTTCTAGTAATAAGACGTTTTAACAAATTTTATTGCTTATCAAGTCATGTAAACGGGTTTAATAGTGACCTTAGGTCGAAAAGAACTTAAAACGAAGCGTAGACGATAATTAGTTTATTTTTACAATTTTAATTAAGTGATCAAGGATAGGTGCATGGTTTGTGTATGCTGTACAATTTGTCGATCAACAAACTTAGATACTTTTTAACGCATAATAACGATATAACATTAACTATTTACTATTTTACATAATAGATAATAGATAATCATACACCAAAAGATTGATCTCAAAAATATAAACTTAAACATGATTTTCACGGTTTTATGTCAAATATAAACGTTTTGAATTTTGCTTCTTTTTATAATTGTCTGTTGTCAGAATAACCTCAGTACCTTCTTATGTGATTGAGAACTGGTTCAACTACGTTATTATACATAATTCCCGCATTTCGGAAAGTTCTTAGGTTTCGGTACAAAATCTTCGTGGTCGCCGATCTTGAAAATCAAAGCCATTCCGATATTCGTGTGCTCTTCAAAGTGACAATGGAAAAACCAGTAACCTAAAATACAATAGCAAAATCAGTTTATAACCTTTAGTCGCCTGATGGCCTAAAGAAATATCCATTTAACTCAATTTTTACCAAGTGAGCATCCAGATATAACACGCAACTTTGCGCCTTCATCATTAACTTCGAGTTTTATAAAAAAAAGATAGGTCTCAGAGAAGCTATTTCCCTTACGGAAAAGAACTCTCATCATGTTGAGTGTGATTTTGGTTACACTCAACTAAAATCGACGATTCTTGAAAATGCAGTACATTATGTATCTATGTACAATAGTAGTAAACCGAAGTGACTCTCAACTAGAGTGCAAACACTAAACCTTTGAGCGTATTTACCATAAGATACCATAAAATCACGAATATTTCACTTGAATCATATATCACTCACCAGGATTGTTCGCGTAAAACCTGACGATCGTGTAGCCACCGCCGGGAGATTTCATCGTATCTTTCAATGGCGCACGATTCAGTCGTCTTATGACTTTTCCCTCTTTTTCTAGCCGCTTGAACCGGTCAATCGTCACTATACCGTCCAGATGCACTGTTGAGATCACGCGGAAGAAGTGACCGTGCAGATGCAGTGGGTGATTCATCGCGCCGAATATACCTGAAACAATGAAAATTCAAATAGATTCATAAAGAGGAACATTGATATCTAAATCAATTTTACTTTTCTTTTTAAATATAAAAATAATCTGTGAATCTAATAAATGAACAAAGGCACTCAAGTAGATTAAGGTGCTTCTTTCACAAGAATCGACCTCGAATTTCAAAATTTATACAATAATTTGTTTACATATTACAATATGGGAAACGGTATAATATGCAAAAATGATACTTTACGTGCCAAAAAAAAACTTTTTTTATGTAAATGTTGATCGCAGTCGACATATTTGTCTTTTGCATAATTTTTTTTTATCGAAACTTTGATTACCTTGGTCAATGAAAACAACTTCGACGACGGAGTTGAGCTTGGTTTGAATGACGTGCGTGCAGGCGCAGTCTTCTTTCACGCAGTCCAAGCCACCGGGAACGTAGGACGCGTTGCACAGGCTGTCGGGCTTCAGCAATTCCCATTCGGACAATAGCGGAAAGGGGGGCAGCTTCAGACTTATGTGGTTCAGTTGAAACGTGCCCATCCTGCGATCGGGTGGTTCTGAAGAAATTTTAGCACGGATTAGATATTGGAACGAAAAACTTGGTTAAATTTTGTAGCTGTATAAAATACGTAATACTTTTAAAAAAATATGAAAGCTCGATGTAATATTTCATTCTTCTTTTAAACTGTAAAACCGTTTGGATTTTATTGGTTAAGCAATAGTATCATTAAAGTACTTTTAAACCAATATTTGAAAAACCTTTTTCTGCAATCCCAATGATTTGGGATATAAATATACATCGAAAACAGAATTAGCGCAAAATATGGACAATTGCCATTCTTGTTTAGATGAAAAGATCTTGTTCCAATAACCGAATAAAAAAATTAAAATAAATCGAGTATATAAAATGTTTAACTAATACATTTATTCCTTGAAAAGATACCGTTAAAGAAATCTTAAAAGTTTTTTTAGATATATTGTATTTATTTTAAGTTAAGATAACGCTTGAGTTATTTAAATAGTATAACTGTGATTTTTCCGAGTTTCGATTACCCAGCGTCATTGCAAAAAATTAATATCTATGTAGTTTTCAAAGTTACGAAAAATAAATAGTATTCAATGTTTTATCTTGATCAGTTATTAGCAACAATTTTTAATAATACCTTGATAATATCCATACAAATTTCTGCGATGAAAATCGTAATTATCAATGCGATAGAAATCAAATTCTATGAAAACCTGCTGATCTACAGGGTCAGTTACGGTAGCATCGTTCGGTGCCAAAGAGTTGAGTAACGGAATACTTATGTCCACTCTATGTGGAGCTTCTGTTCCCTTATTAAAAGGATTCAGCACCTATCGGAAAATAAATAAATCAATAATTATTAATTCGTTTGAAATGGTCAATTCTTACGAAATTGTCAAAAATAAACCAATTGACTATATATATAGCGACGTTTCATATGAAGACTAACACAATTCAGATTTTTGATAAATCGCCTAGTTTTAATGAGGTGGAAAACCAATTAAAATAAAAAATACCAGTAAAAGTTTTCTACAAAGTACACTAATAAAATATATCAATAAAGTGAACACATTGATACAGTTTTGAAATTTCTAAACATTATTTTTTTATGCATTAGACTTCGTATGAACCGTCGATATGGACTCAAAGCAGTGGCCAATATAGAATAATTTTACTCTTACTATAATAAATTTTATAAAAAAAATGTTTAAGTTCACCCGAGTTTCATTCGAATATTTTGGTAGGTCGTAGCCTGTCGGTGACATGGGATCTTCATCTGGTGCAGAATCATACCGAAGTATAGCCACTTGATAAACGCCTGTATCCATCTTGCTTAATGGCTCGCAGAGACCGTAGCCACGATACCTGATCCAGTAGTTCTCGGGGTTTTGATTAGCGTTGAGGACGAAGTCGATCCTTTCACCTGACCACGCGGTAATTGCATCCACTCCAAGCATTGAAAGTAAATAATCAAAATTATATTACATCTTTTGAGAAAATTTACATTGTATTTGGCATTTATTTTTAACGAGAGAATTGACCCTTCCAGTCCCCGTGTAATATTATTAATTAAATGGTAGAAATGGTTTTAAGTTTCAGTTTAGTAAAATCTAATCATCATGCAGAATATTAGGACTATATTTATACGATTGATTAAGAAACCTGCTAAGTCCATTTTTCTATAATTGTTATTGTGTGACTGGGACATACTTGAAGTTCTTATAACATAATGAACTTGGTAGGTTTTGGAATCAAAAGCCTTCATTATCAACTACTTAATAACGTTTCATATTTAGGACATAACAACAATTCAAAATGCATGTAAAAGACCGAGATATAAATATTATGACTAGATTAAATTCTGGTCTAAAAGGATATAATCATACTATAAATATAGAAATGTAACTAATAGTTTGTACCTTCAACTGGTTCTATGTCACAGCT
Source organism: Gastracanthus pulcherrimus (assembly GCA_949152435.1). Classification (NCBI taxonomy): domain Eukaryota; kingdom Metazoa; phylum Arthropoda; class Insecta; order Hymenoptera; family Pteromalidae; genus Gastracanthus; species Gastracanthus pulcherrimus. The sequence continues at coordinate 177,817,368 of OX424576.1, forward strand.
GTCAAGACTAATGACAAGCATTGTATGGTTATCAATAGACATTTCGATTGGACAGTCATCAATTCCCGCATTTATCAGTCTAAATCTGTATCTCTTATCCTTTGAAATTTAAAAAAATCATCATGTGGGTACATCTATAAAATTATTTTGCCAACAAAGGACAAAAATGCTCACCTTTTCTACTTTAAAAATAGTTGAGGGAACGTACGTTGTGCTCCCATTCTCCCATTTAAACTTCTTGTAACGTCCCAATCCATTGATCAGAATCGTTTGAGGAACGACGTCAGTTTTGTACTCGTATTCCTTGATGAATGCCGCTCCACCCCCGACATTCATCCAGTCGTTAATAACCATGTGGTGATCATCATAATCGTAGAGATTGTTTTGCACATTCTTGTTTGGCGGATCGTGAATTATTAGTGCACCGAATAGACCGCCAGCTCGTTGGAATCCTGAAATGTACTTAGGGTTTAAAGTATGTGACGGCCGGTATTTTATATTAATTATAAAATATTTAAAAATCATTGTTTTTTATTTATGCGAAGTCAATTGTTAATTAGCGCGTGTATCAATAACAAAGAAATCACGATTAATGCGAAATTTCGCGTTCTAATAGCATGTAATACGCGCCAGCGTGCAAAGGCCAGCGACTATCGCAGAAACGCCGAAGAAAGGTTCGGAGGAGAGGGAAGCGATTGAGGAGAGAGTAGCGGGAGAAAGTAGTGGGAGATGAGAGCAAAGAGAAAGCGCGCGACGCGGCGCGGGTATATAAAGGCAGACGAGTCTCGGGCTCGGGATCAGTTTTCTTGGAATCTCCGGTCACGGCGGTCTTCGCTTGAGTGAAGAGAAGCTGAGCCTCGACTGTATGTACCGCTAGAGCTATCATGCTTAAGCACACACACAGGCGTACTCCTTAACCGCTCTAAGTCTCTCCTATTAATTAGGTTAACATGGACACAGTCAAATAAAAACTAACATATTCATAAGACATTTTCTATAATTTATATGCCTCACTTTCCCTACACCCGCTTGGAAACACCGAACCATCGTTGATAGCAATCAATGGGGCAAACGTAATAACCAGGTTTTTGTCTTATGAATAGCGGACTCTTGAAGTGGTCACGGCATCGCTCGAGTATCATCTCTTTAGGTTATTACTCGAAAAAATGAATAGATGTTTCTTCGAGTTTTTGCCTACTCACCTCGCTTGAACGCTAACGCGCGCTCTGACCGGACCGAGATTAATAATTATTAAAACATAATAAAACTGCATTTACGGAGCTCCTAACTAGGAGATTCGGGGAACGCAGTGGGGAATTTCTGTTCTTCAAAACTACTTTGAAAGGGCACATCAACGTTCTTTTAGAACACCTTTCTCTGGTCATCACGCGAACCGCGTATATATATGATCACTATTTTTTATTAAAACGGCTGAGACCGTCACAAGTAATAATAGATTACTAATTAAATTACCCCTACCTAAGCTTGTATATAGTGTTAAGTTGTAACATGCTTTGGAAATTATGAACTTACAAACGGAAATTTTAAGAAATGATTTTTTGAACAATAAAAAATATTAAATGGAACCCATATTTCACGATATCTCAGAAGTTGACGCTATAGTGTAATAAATTTTGATTAAATAGTGTTTACTAGTTTTGTACATAGCTGGAGCTATAAGTTTTCCAGATGTAGAAATTTCAATAGAATCAATAATATCTCGAAAACCCAATGTCTCTTCTGACATATCCTGAAATATGGGTTTTATTTCTTTGTTTAAACAAATGATTCCTTAAAGTTTCAGTCAAATCTGAAATTCAGATGATGTAGCTACTACAGTCCTATATACAAAAGTTAATGCATCAGAATAATTCACTATTTTGTTTTTATCTATTACTCGTATTTTTATATTTCTTAAACCTACCGATATGTGAATGCCAAAAGTACGTTCCGCTGATGTTAGCATTAAAGATGTACTTAAACCTATCTCCTGGTAGAATTGGACATTGAGTTACGAAAGGAACACCATCCATGTACGGAGTGCCAACCTGTTTAATTCCGTGCCAGTGGATCGTTGTGCTTTCTGATATCATTAGGTTTCTCACTTCTACTGCGATTACATCATTAAGACACACCTATAAAATTTAAGTATACAAAATAGAGGTCAACTCCTTTTTAACTAGAGTACAGCAGCATGCTGGACAGAAAATAAAGTAAGACACAATCGCCTATCTAGCCCACTTGTATTCATTCAGTTTATTTCAGAAGTTAAACAATATATGAAGAAAAGTCAGGAAATAGATTCATCATCGAATCGAAAGAATAGATGGAGAGAATACTAAGGTATCTGAGGAAATGTTTTAAGAAAAAGAAGCTAGAATTTAACGTAGAAAAATCGAAAATGCTAACTTTCAGAAAAGAAGGAAGAAAGGAGATGATACCATGATAATGACAGTACCGTTGAGTGGGGTGACTTTCAACCACTTTTAAAATATATACTATTCAGGTTTGCTTCCCGAAAAAAATTAAGTTCTAAAACAGATGCTAAAAGTTTAGTCTTGAGCCGTAGTATATATTCGCACCCTAGGAATAAATATTCAAAAGTGTACCTTTTAGTAATGTAGGAACAATAGGGTGGTCAAAGTCACTCCGCTTAGAGGAGCGACTTTGAGCCACTTTATTTATTTCTGTATATCTCATAGCTAAATTTTCATTTTTGAGCACTTACAAGTCAGTTACAAACTCAATTGATGTTTAACAGATGCTCTGATAGTAAATAATCGGTCAAAAATATATATACGAAAACCAAAAATAGCAGAATAACAGCCCTTTTCGCGCTCTAACAGAATAAAGTTTTCAAGGTTAGAAATTTGGTAAAATTTTTGTGTACTTTCAAAAAACCAAAAATCACTTTATATGTATTTAATAATTTTCTTTTTGGATCATTTTGTATCTGAAGGATCTGACCTTCAAATATAAATGCCTCTGATCGCTTCAAAATGCATACTTTCTGCAGTGCTGGATATAAAATCATATTTTTTTCATTTGGCCCAAAGTCATCGAACCGGCCTAAAGTCACCCCGCTCTACGGTAGCAGGAAATAGATGTAAATCCGTTGAAATACTTAGGATTGAGATTAAAAAATAACAACAGAGATGAAGACGATGATACAAATATGAGGAATTTGAGAAGAAAATGTAGAGGAGACTACAAAAAAAGGATGATGATGTCCAATGTCATTGGTTAAAAGTATGATGTATGTAGCGGAAATAGAGAGAATCGAAGAAACAAGAGAAGTAGAAGTGGTTCAGGAAAGATATATATCTAAGAGCAGTATGTCTAGTCAGAAGAATCCAAACTCGTTAAAAGAACAGGTAATTCACTACTAGACTAATACAAGAGAGAAATCGATAGAGAAAACTAGGGAAATAAAAAACATAGAATATACAGATTAAAACTATATAGAATCTGTAGGTTCAGTAGATGGGAAATGTAATAGAAAGCACAGATGAGACTGATGAAAATGTAAAAGATAGATGTCGAAAACGGTGGATAAGCAAGAGAAAAAGGGTTAGAACAGAAACTATACAGGATAAATGTAAATCAAAGAAGATGAAGATATTGACAAGATTTAGATTAGGAAACGAATGGCTGGTCAACGGGAACTGGATGAATCAATAAAAGACAAAAATAGAAAGACCGTTAGCTTTTACAGAAATAAACTAGCTCGCCAAGCTCGCTCTGAAACGCCTCCGCGCCTTGCATCGCTCGCATGCTCGCGATGCTAGACATGCAAAAAGCTTCGTATCATGCATGTAAGGAACGACCGCCAACGCTCGCGCTTCGCGTTCGCCTATCATTTTATTGATCCCTGTAGGCTTGACATCATAAGAAAACTAATGTATACTAGGAATTTGTAATATTTACAGTAAAACATTTAATAATCTTAAAAAATAAATAAAAAAGAATAATATATGCATATAATACAATTGACAAAAAATACAAAGATAATTTATAATATATATTATGATGTCATTAAACCTCCATACCCGTCCATGTGAAGAACTTCGGTAAGGTAGGGATCTTGAGGAGAATGATTATATTGTTTATTGTATATAATATATAGTATATCGGTTTACTTCACAAACTTTGTTTAAAATATGTTTTTGTAAAAAATGTTGAATACAAAAATTTTTTTCTTACAAGACAAAAAAAGTTAAACTTATATTAAGTATTTTCATTTAAAGTGTCTATTCAAGGCGAACTCTAGTCTCTATTAAATCAACAAACTATCTCTTCAAATTGTCAATGACAGGTTTGTCAAAAGAATTTTCAGACAACTTTATAATGGTCATAGTCCAACACTAGCGTTATACTATAGAACTCTCCCATATTACCCAAATCACATTTAAAGCAAACCACATGTTCTTCCAGTTTGATCACAATACCTCAATGGTCGGTCCAGGTAGCTGTCTATTCGCCAGATAAATCGACCTGTGCACTCCGTCGGTAGGCACGCAATGAGGCCTAAAACAGTCTGCCTTGTTAAACGGACAGTCGTAACAGGCTTTGCCCATGCTGCTCAACTGCTCCAGCACGAAGACGTATTCGCAAACTTTTGACTCCCCATCGTCGGTGCAGTTACGATGGCAGGGATGCTTGCTCCAGTCGTACCGATCCGCAGTATAGCCGAAGAAGTCCTCGTCGTTGAAGTTCAGAACGGCTTCGGTGACTGGATTTGTTTTGCAATGAAACAGTTTTAGATGAAATAAAGCAATGATTTCATGAAAAGTACATATACGTTATAGACTTCTGAGAATAAAAAGAATTTTGATATAAAGCTTTGACAATATAAGACTTATAAATAGAGACATAAAATTCAACACAAATGTTGCTTCCTCAACCAGGAAGCTTTGTCATAGTAAAAAAAAGTTTTGCTTAAAACATGTTAGAAATACGTTTTGAAACATTAGGAACCAAAATACACTATTTTTAGAAAATGTCTATATGGATGCGCGCGGTAGTGTGTATGTGTGTTGTGTATAGACGTGAATCAGCATTACTCTGCATATACAAGTTGAAACTTAATGTTTCAGGGTTCATTTTTTTTGTTTTATTTTAGAGGATGGAGGGACAAAAGTATTTTTTCTTGTTCAACGTTTTCTAGTTTTTATAGCGATTTTTCGATTTTTGGGATTTAATTTTTCGGATTCTTTGGTACATCAGAAATAATACCATCGATCCAATGAAACGGCATTTGAAAAAGCATAAAATTACCTATTTTTCGGACCAGAAATTTTAAATAAACTACTTACTTTGCTTTGTTATACACGAAAGCGTCATTCTTTTGTTTAAACGGTTATATCTCGGAATCGTATGACGAAAATTTTTTGAAAATATTTGAGATGATTAGACATATGGAGAAGAATGAAAATTAACTGAAGAATGTTCAGTTAATTGTTTGAATCTTGACCTAATTCTTTTGACGAGAAAGAAACATTTTTGTACGATAAATCGATTTTCTTTCTCTGACAATAGCTGAAGTAAATCGGCAGCATTTTATCTGAAACTTTACAAAAAGCTACTAAGCTACTGGTCTTCTCCAAATTCCTAATCACATCAAATTTTTTAAAAAATTTTGTATCTTATATGTCCCATTTAAACATAAAATTACATTTCTGTGTATAACAAAGCAAAGTAAATAGCTTATTTAAAATTTATGGTCGGAAAAAATAGGTAATTTTATTCGCTTTCAAATGCACTTAAACTGAATCGATGATATCATTTCTAACGTACCAAAAACCCGAAAAATTGAAACTCTATAATCGAAAATCCGCTAAAAAACAAAGACACATCGAAGAACAAAATAATATTGTTGACCCCATTTCCTTAGAAAACATTAGCCCTGAAATATTAATTTTGACTGTGAATATTCAGAGTATTGCTGATTATTATTATAACGTTTTTATTGCAAAATGCTCAGCTCGGCGTAGTTGAATTTAGGGTTTACGATTTTATTATGAAAATTGTTGATTACTCGTCTTGGGTTTAAGGTTAACAATTCAATTATTTATATTTGTTTACTGCAAATTGCTCAGCTTCTCGTATGGAAAATCCCTCAAGTTGAGTGTTATTTCGAACCTTCAACTAAAATTTGGTAGGTTATTAGATATGTAAAATATATAAATTCAGTTGAGGGTTCGAATTAACACTCAACTTGAGAGTTTTTTTCCATACGGGTTGGGTTATTTTGGTTTAGATCTTAGAGCTTTTGATTTTATTATTATAATGTTTTTATTGCGAAATTGTTTAATTGCAAATTTCTCGGCTTGGGTTAATTGGGTTTAGGGTTTAAGGTTAAACATTCTATTATTTAAATTTGTTTACTGCACATTGCTCAGCATGGGTTATGTGGGTTTAGATTTTAGGGCTTATGATTTTATTATTAAAATTATTTATTTGCAAAAGGCTCAGCTCAGGGTATTAGGGTTTAGGGATTTGGGTTTAGAACGTATGGCTTAATTATTTAAATTTTTTAATTTCAAAATGCTCCACTTGGGGTAGTTGGGTTTAGGGTTTAGGTTTATGATTTTATTTAGGAATTTTTTTATTGCAACTTGCTCAGTTTGGGTTTAAAGTTAACAATTCTATTATATAAATTTGTTTACTGCCGATTGCCTATTTTTTTAATAGCAATTTTTTAAAATTTTAATATGCCCAGCTTGGGGTCGTTGGTTTTAGGGTTTAGGGCTTAGAGTTTACGATTTTATTATGAAAACTTCTTATTACAAACATATTTACTCGGGGTAGTTGGGTTTAAGGTTTAGGGCTTACGATTTTATTATTATACTTATACTTATAGTGTGTACTTCGAGTAATTTAGAAAAATGAGCTTCCCAAATATGACCTAAATTAATAAGTTTTAATATTTGAAGCGTTGGAGAAAATATTGCACTATCATTTTATGGGATTTACTATATTACATTACATTGCCCTTGCATTGACATAATATTCTGTTTTTGTTAATTGAATAATCTAAATTAGAAATCAAAAATTCGATATAAATTGAATATATCGCGGTGCAGATTAATCTATGGGAAATATTAATATTAAATATTATAAACATTTATATGTATAAATAGAATAGACATTGTATACATTAGCTACTTTGATTACCTTTCTTTATTATTATAGTGATATTTTTCTACTTGTTGAATTGCTTTTAGAATACTTACAATTCCGAAAAAAAGGGAACGGAACGGACGATTTCCAAATAGCATAAGTAATGAGTGAATCACTATATATATTACAATATAACTTGTGTGAGAACTTGAGACGTGTAGGATCAAGATTTTGAGGTTTTACAATAGTAAAATTTAAAGTACTTGTGTTTTGCTAGCGTAAGAATATTTTGAATGATTTAACTTTTATACATAAAAAGTTTTTTTGACTCGGAAATAAGTGTATTTTTTTGAGTTTAACCCAGGCCTGCCCCCTTAAGGGGACATATACACTTTTAAATTTTAAATTAATTGTTAATAAATTTTGTGGTAAAAATGAGTCACTCGTCATATACTACTTTCCTTTCGGTAAAGCACATTTTATCAAAATATGACGGAAAAATTAAAACAATATTTTCTATTATCCTTAGGTCTCATTGCTTGGCCATAATATTAATCTCTATTTTTCCTAGGCTCCGCAAGGTTTTGGGAGCCAATATGATCGAATTGTCGATTTCAAGATTTTATTATATTAAAAAACATGTAGTTATGATATGAATGTGGGAATTTGTACATAACATTATTCAGCTTCTCTTTTTAATTAATATTTTGTAATAAAATTTTTTTAAAAAACGAATAATTTTGGCGTAAAAAGACTATATCTTTGGTTAATATTTATGTACAAATTCCCACATGACAAAAAAATTTTTTTAAATATTTTTCTTTATATTTTTATAGAATATTTGAATATACCGAAAAAAAACAGGTATTATATGACAAGTGAGTCATTTCTACCTTATATGTATTATCAATTAATTAAAAATTTAAAGGTGTAATGTCCTATTAAAGAAAATACATATATTGGTATTACAAAACGATTTTTCAATGCAAATAACGCAATGAATACGTTTAAAAAAGACGCGGGAATCTGATCTGATAAAAACCACTCTAGTTATTTACTTCTCACTCATCGAAAATTAATTAATAGTGCTTTCTTATGCATTAGTGTCTCCTGAATAAAGTGCTGCAAACTGTTTTTGCATATTGTTCACCATTTCGGAGAAAAGAGCCAAAAAATGTTTGATTACTGATTTCCCCCCCTACGACACATTTTTGAACTTTTTTGTGTAGGAATAAAAAGTTTCTAATTGACTAAAGATACTAAATATCCACATTGCAGAGCTGGAGGTGAAAGTGTATTTCAGACCTTCGTTTACTGGACTATCGAGTTACATATAGTGCTTTATGCCCATGTCAACAACTGTGGTCACTTTTTGACTTCGAAAGCGGGACTAACGGACTATTAAAAGACAATATTCTTAAAAAACAATCGAAAATCAGGTTTATTTGTAGAACCTGATGAAATAAAGGAATTTGGAGTAGTTTCTAATGAAGTCACCTTTTTCCCACATTTGCGGGAAAAAAATTACTTTTATCCCGCATCCGCGGGATAAAAGTGATTTACGGGTAAAAAGTGTAATTTTGGTCTCGCTTTTCAGGGAAAAAAGTGGCCATTTTCGTTCAGATGGGCATACAATTATTTTTATAATAAATTCTATTAGTAAATGATTAATAAATATCTTACGTAGTATAGAAGCCAAAATGACAAAAATAAATATGCCACACTTTTTTAAATACATTTTATTATTAAGTTCAGTAAAGCTTGTAAAAGTCGACTAACGAAACTTTTTACGGAAGTTTATCTATTTTTTATCACATAGTATCATATTTCAAGGGAAACGACTTAAGTTAATTAGTCAATACGGAAACATAAACTATAATTTGGTAATTCAAGTAGCACTTGCAAACTACACAATTTGTCACCGTGGTATAGAATTTGTGTACCGCAATGACGTACGTAATATTGGAGTATCTCTACATATGTATCGAAAATACGTAAACTTTAAATAACCGTAAAGGCCTTTGCACGCTTAAAGAATAATGCGAGGAAATAGGAATAAGATGAATAAGAAGGTCATAAGAGCAGAGCGCTTATGTTCCAGTTATTCCACTTGTGTCTGCTTATTCCCTGTTCTCACAGGGAAATCACAAGAGGAATAAGTGCTCTTATGTCCTTCTTATTCCTCTTATTCCTATTTTCTCGCATTATTCCTTTAGCGTGCAAAGACCCTAACTTAATAAATATGTAGTTTTATGACACAAAAATACGACCTAATTATTTTTCATTTATCTAACTAATTCGGGTTATAAATTAACATTTTATTTTTTTGCAAAATTCCAATGACAGTGAAAGATATTTGAACAAAAGCAATCTTAACCTAATTTACTATAAAAAATAACATTTTTACAAGATAGAAAATTTTAAGTTCACGAGTTTTTATGTACTTTCTCAAACAGGAAGCTGTGTGGCAGTAAAAAGAAGTTTTCAAAAAACATGTTTTGGGACCTTTGTAATCAAAATACACTATTTTACAGAATGTCCGTATGTATGCGTGCGTGTGTATGCGTATATGTGTGTATGCGCGTGTGTGTATGTGTATTATGTGCGTCTGCGCGTGCGCGCGTATGAAGTTTTCGACATCTCGATTTTGTTTATTTTTTTACACGATGGGAGCATAACAATAATTTTTTACTATAAGAACGTATACTGTATGTCGAATAGTGGAAACAAGTTTTCTGTAATAAACCTTGTATTTCAATCGCTAAATACGCTCGTCCTATAAATCTTATGGAGAAGCATTCCCCGCATCAGCCATTTTCGGAAGTTCAACTAGAATTCGCTAGTGTCGCATTGAAAATTTAAATCGCCCCAATAGTCCTAATAGCGTATGGTATAACCTAATCTTCGTGGAGCATACGATACTTCCGTTGTTTGTAATCAATCTTTAATATTATTTCGTATTAAGTGCTAATAACATTCGTTTTATATCTTAGTTTTGGGGTAAAAAACAAGGGGTAACAATTTCAGAGTAAATGATAACATAACGATAAGTCTGCAGTGATTTTACGTTTTCCACTGTATACTGGCCATAATAAGACGTCCGAATGGTCGTCGGTGATTAATAAACTATCTAGAACTTGTAGATATCAATCAATTGTTTATTTATTTTACATATTTTTCCATTTTCTATCAGTAATAAACATACCTTATCACACTTTTAAAATAAACGACATATTTATTGACTTTTAGAAAATATACAGTATTGGTGGTAAATTCTTTTTCATATTTATTTATTTATTTATTTATTTACATAAATTAAATTGTATTTATCTCTAAGTGCAGTGACTAAACATCACTACATTGTATTAGGTACAAAACCTCCACATTTTGGGAAGTTCTTAGGTACCGGAGGAAAATCTTTGTGTTCGCCGACCTTGAAAATCAGTGCCATTCCAACATTGCTATGTTGCTCAAAATGACAGTGGAAAAACCAATAACCTGAAACACAATAAGAAAATTCGTGTATTACCTTTCTTACTGGCCGAAAAATTAAAATCATTTGAATTATCAAAACTTAAAACTAGCTTTAGTTGAAACTACGGTCAAGTTTGAAACATTTTAAGTATAAACAATTATTACTGAAAATAATATGCCAGTATAATGTTGTAAAGCGCTTGTCTGCGAAAGTGCGTAAATAATCTGCATTTAGCTCATGAGTTGTAATAAATAGTTTTGTAATCAACGCAAAATATTTATAGCGATTGGTTCCAAAAAAGAGTATGTTTTATATAAATATACATAATCTAAAAGAATTTATTCATATTTACATATACATATGTATGACTTTAAAGTACTGTCCCTCTATGCCTAATCAACTCTTTATACCCTGGTAGAAAATTGAGCATATTAGATGGTCGGTTCACGATCTATTGGGCAGATCCGTTTCCTAATAGTTCGCCAGAAATAAACCAGCATCTGACCAGAAATTTATAGAAAATCTAAATAGCTTACATAACCCTAAAAAATTATTGAAAATGTAAATCCCATTATAGTACTTCTGCGTTAAAACAGCATGCAAATTTTTATTCGATTATTTATTTGATTGTTTTATGTTTTATTTAATTATAAAACTCTAACCTTAAAAAAACTTTTAATGAAATAAGTTTTTAGTTTTTATTTCGAATCTATCCCAAATATACGAGGGTAGTTCAATAAGTCTTTAGAATGACCAACAGATGGCGCGCGAATCGCTCCAAATCATCTGTTTTCAGTCAGCACCACTCCCGACTAGATATATGGTGCAGTCACAGTCCACATCTTCTGAGTTTAAGTGTTTTTATAACCAATTGAAAAAAAAAATTGCTTGTTAAGAAAAATGGAAAAAAACGAGTTCAGAGCGGTAATTAAACATTTTCATTTAAAGGGTTTAACTCCATATGAGATAAAAAATGAATTGGAATCAGTTCATGGCACATCTGCCCCTGCCTTAGCAACGGTTTATAACTGGGTAAATGAATTTAAGCGTGGTCGTACATCAATAAGTGACGAACCCCGTTCAGGAAGGCCCGTAGAAGCAACTACTCCCGAAATCATCAATAAAATCCACGATATGGTGTTGAAGGATAGAAGATTAAAAGTGCGTGAGTTAGCTGAGGCCACAAGGATATCTATAGGTGCAGTTGTTTCAATTCTACATGAAAAATTAGGCATGAAAAAGCTATCGGCAAGATGGGTGCCGCGTTTGCTCTCAGCTGAGAATAACCGCAATAGAGTGGTCGCCTCTGAGGCTCTTTTGGCGCGCATAAGTCGGAATCCTGAGGAATTTTTTCGTCGATTTGTGACTGTGGATGAAACATGGATACACCACTACACTCCTGAGACAAAGGAACAATCCAAACAGTGGATTTCCACAGGCGAACCAGCTCCAAAGAAGGCAAAGACCGTAAAGTCAGCTGGTAAGGTTATGGCTACAGTTTTTTGGGATGCACGTGGAATTATACTTATTGACTACTTGGAAAAGGGTAAAACGATTACTGGTGAGTATTATGCATCATTATTAGAGCAGCTGAAAGAAGAAATTAAAAAAAAACGACCAAAAAAAAAATTCTCTTTCATCACGACAACGCCCGAGTTCACACATGCTTCGTTTCAATGGCTAAAATTGAAGAACTAAAATTCGAATTGGTCGAACACCCACCGTATTCACCAGATTTAGCCCCCAGTGACTTTTTCTTATTTCCAAACTTGAAAAAATGGCTCGGTGGACAGAGATTTACGGACAACGAAGACGTCATTGCCTCTGTAAGTGCTTATTTTGAGGAACTTCCGAAAACGCACTTTTCTGAAGGATTAAAAAAACTTAAAAAGCGATTGACCAAGTGTATAGAGCTCCAAGGAGATTATGTTGAAAAATAAAAAAAAATTTACCCAAAAAAAATTGTTTTTATACTTTATTCTAAAGACTTATTGAACTACCCTCGTATCTTAGCATTCTATTAAGAATAAGCTATTAAATCCATGACATAATAATCATTATTAACTTATAAAAATTCGTTAAACGTTATTTTTTATTTATTTATTCATTAACCATAAGTTGGTCAGGTTTCTGACGAGAAAACGTCGACAGGTAGCGGGGTTTCTGGCCAGACTTTTAAGCAGAAATTGGCCATTCCCTATAAAATAGAGTAACATCTGGCGAACATATGGGGAACGTTTCTACCAGGGTAGATAAGAGATTATCACGCGATTTATTATTCTAATTCATCTCGCACGTTAAAACGTTAAAATGACAAAAATAAGATAAATTAGATTATTATCATTTTAGACAGATTTATTAATATTATTCAAATGGTATGCGCGTATTATGCGCATACTTATGGGCGTAAAATAATATAATACGAAAACTTCGCTAAATTTTAATTAGAAAAGAAAACGGTTATTACAGTTCTATGCTGTCGCATTAAATTAGTTTATTTAAAATAAACTAATTAAACTACGCTCTTAACTCAATCTTCATGAGTGATACATACAAGTAAGATTTTGGACAGAATACTTATATAGTTAGGCAAAAGTTTATAAAGAAAATATTTTTTTCACACTATTCATTCAGTAATTCACAACATACCAGGATTATTTGCAAAAACCCTGACGATCGAGTAGCCACCTCCCGGAGTCTTCATCGTGTCCTTCATCGGCGCACGATCCAAGCGCCTCTTAATTTTGCCCTCCTTGTCCAGTTGCTTGACCCGGTCTATCGTCACCAGTCCTTTCAGTTTCTCCTCCGCGATCACGCGAAAGAAGTGGCCATGCAGATGCAGTGGATGATTCGCCACGCCGGTACCACCTATAAGAATAGAAATCCTATAAGATTTTGTATTTGATAACGAACGTGAAATATCACATGACATCTCACATGATTTATTTTGAGTAGGAATAATTTAAAGAATTTTATATTACAACGTTAGAATGGGTAAAGCATATTACACGTCTACCAACGTTCTGATGTTTCAAAAACTCGACTGATTTCGATATAATATTCAATCCTTTAATGTACCAGAAGCTTCAGGGCTCAAGAGTTTTTGCGCAAGGCCAGTGGTGAGAGTATCAATGTATTTATATGTTTGGTGTGTGAGAGTGTAGTGTATATGTGTGTCTTGAGACGCCCTGATTTGCTGAGTAACTGCTCATGTGAATACATCGATTGGTGTGCTATGCTGGGGAGGCAACTGGCTGGCACAAGAAAGGTTTAAATAAATCTACAAAATCTGATAATTTTACTTATCTTATTTAATAAAAGATCATAAAGTAAAAGATATTTTTCTTTTAAAATCTTTTAATCGTCTGCGTCTTTTTTTACTGTTTATTTACCTTGATCAATGAAAACAAGCTCGAGAACAGAGTTGAGCTTGACTTGAATCACATGAGTGCAGGCGCACTGTTCTGTCGTGCAGTTCGTGTGACCAGGAACGTAAGATGCGTTGCAAAAGCTATCGGGCCTGATTATGTCCCATTGTGATAGCAGCGGGAACGATGGCATCTTTAGACTTATATGGTTCAGTTGCAATGTGCCGATACTGTGATCGTATGGTACTGAAAGAATTTCAACAAAGATTGGACGGTGCATTTCAAGAGTTCTGGAACAACGTATCGTATGATATAAATTGTAGTTTTATAAAAATGTAATTCAGAATTCATGGGGTTCCAAGTAGGAAGTTCACAGGTAGGTATCCTTGATTTTGATTCTTGGTATTATTTTCGAAGTCATTTCAAAGTTACATCAAATTCTTCAAATGCAAACACTTTTTCGACACCGACAATCAAAAGAGAAGGACATATTACGTCAGAATATGTAGTCGAACCCTGGTCCGACCCGCAGGGTCATGGCCACATGCCCTAACATGAAGTACTTCTATATTGTTTAGAGGCATACTTACTCGATGAGAATGTTTGATGATTGAGACTTAATTGATCGCTACGAGTCAATAATTTGAAGTATTTTTCTTTTTTGATTTTTGCTGTCGAGTACACTTTCTACACTAGTAGAATACTGGCCAAGCATGGCTTGACGTCAATTTGTCCTTTGCGGCAAATTTGACTCAGTGCCATGATCATACGTTCTTACATGAAATTTCCTGTATTGGTTTTTAATACCCAACATAGCTTCCTTATTGGTCATATATGACTTGATGTTTACTTGAATCTTGGAGACCATTTAACCCAGGGTCATAATCATATTTTATAACGTACAAGTTTCTTCTCTTTCAATGACACTTGAGTTAGAAGTAAGTGTTTCCATTTGTAAAGTCAGATTTGACCTCAAAATGACCTTTAATGTGGTCTTAAGGGTCATAATGAAGAGTGTCAGCAAATTCCTTGCTCAAAATTGTATGCATTCTATACATCAAATAACCCTTCCTGATTAATTTTCCAAAAAAAAATTGTATTTCTGTCACTAATTTTGTTAATAATAAATTACGATTACATAATAAAAATTGTATCGAGATTTTTAATTGTTAATAATGTATATAGTCTATGGATTTTTTATAATAAAAAAATATGTGTATATTAAGTACCTTGATTGTACCCATATAAATTTTTACGTTGAAAATCGTAATTATCGATAGGATAAAAATCAAAATCTATGAAAACTTGCTGATCAACAGGAAGAGTTAAGGCGAGATCGTTCGGCATCACTGCGTTGAGTAACGGAATACATATGTTCGCCATGGATGAAGATTCTGTTCCTCTATTATAAGGATTCAGGACCTACTAGAAAATATTAATCAATCATCAGTTCAATTTCAATAGTCAACTATATCATAGCTACCATATAAAAGAATAAATAAAATGACTATAAACTGATCAAATAATAACATAAAAATCTATTTTAACACCTCCATTAGGATTTCATGTAATAAAAAATGTTGTAATTTCTTATTAAAACAAAAATCTTATTCACCCGCGTATTATTCGTATTTTTTGGTATATCGCAGCCAACCGGCGAGTTGGGATCTTCAACTGCTGCACAACTGTACCGGAGTATGGCCACTTGATGGACGCCGTTCATCAAGTTCGATCCCTGGCACTGACCGTAGCCCCGATATCTGATCCAATAATTTCCGCATTTTTGGTTCGCCTCGAGGACGAAGTCGACCCTTTCGCCTGACCAGGTGGTTATTGCATCGACTTCAACCATTTAAGGTTTGTACGATAAAATGTAAGCTAGATTATTATTCTTTAATTTTTTCAGAAAATTTGAATTTCATTGTAGTTTAATCAAATTAAAGTTAAAAATAATTAAGGTTTTATGTAAGTTCTTAAGTTAAGAAAATTCTTATTGTGCATACCTATAAGTACTTGCTTAAAAACTCATGTAAAAACTTACGTAAGAATCTAGGTGAATGAACTTTCGTTGAACTGTACGTAAAACTTATGTAAGAATATACGTAAGTACTTACGTAAAAACTTAAACGTAAAAACCTACGTCAGCATTTATGTAAAAACCTATGCGTAAGAACCTACGTCAGTACTTCTAACTATATAAACCTACGAAAGAACACCTCTCACGTAGAAACCTATGTAAGAACTTATGTAAAGCTTACGAACTATTCTTAATAGGGTAGAATGCAAATATAGTTAAAAGTTTGTACCTTCAACTGGTTCTATGTCATTACTGTCAAGACTAATAACAAGCATCTTATGATTGTCGACCGACATTTCGATTGGACAGTCTTCGGCTCCAGCATTTATCAACCTAAATCGGTATCTCTGGTACTACAGAATTTCATTAAATCATTATGTTAGTCCACTCAAAATTATTCTCACAAAGAGAAAATACAAAAGTACTCGCACCTTCTTGACTTTAAAAACAGCTGAAGGAATATACTTTTCACTTTCATTCTTCCTCTTGAGTTTCTTGTAGCGACCCAAACCATTGACTAAGATCGTGTTAGGAACAATTCCTACTCCGCCGTAATACTCCTTGATGAAAGCCTCGTTACCCTCGATGTTCGTCCAGTCGTTGATGATCATGTGATGCTCGTCGCGATCGTAGAGCTTGGCGTGCAAATTCTTGCTCGGCGGGGGATGGACTATCAGTGGCCCGAAGAGACCATCAGCTCGTTGAGCTCCTGAAATGGTCAGGGTAGTTTTCAGTGATAGCAGATGGCGTATATTATACTTAGGATAATATAAAACATTGTGAAATTATAATATCAGTATTATACATAATACATTAGTATAGATTCTGTCTCTAGTTTTAAATTAACAACGAATTGTGACAACTGAAAAATTCTTCTTGTTAAAAAGATCTGACTGGAAATTCGATAGATTCTCAACTTGTATTAGAGTAGATTTCAGCGATATTTCTAAGTCTTTTTTTCTAGCTGGGTTTCCTAATATATCAATTTTTCCCATATATAAGTATTATTATTCGAATGGTAAGTTTTTAACGAAATTTTGCTGAAAAATGATTTACAATTCCAGCCAAATCCTGCTACATTCCAATTCAATCGATTTCAAAATCAACATAAAAATTCAACTAAATATTACGTATTTACCTACTACGGCAAATCACTTTTCTGAGGAATTCAAAGGAAATTTGGATTTACAAGCAATTTATTAGTTAATTTTTTTGGTCAAATTCATTGTAATTTAAACATTCCGACATTTGAAATTTTGTTAAATCTCTCATCATCAATACAACCCTCAATAAATAGGATATTGCAACTTATCAATATCCAATATTTTATCTGTTTCTAAATCCTGCAAATTCATGTTGATTATTTACAAACCTACCAATATGAGAATGCCAAAAGTACGTTCCACTATCGCTGGCATTAAAATTGTATCGAAATCGTTGTCCTGGTAGAATAGGGCACTGAGTTACGAAAGGAACACCGTCCATGTATGGTGTGTCAGCATGCTTAATTCCATGCCAGTGGATCGTCGTGCTCTCCGACAACATTACGTTTCTCACCTCTACCACGACTACGTCATCAACGCATACCTGCAGGAAATATAGGTACTGTACAATGTGTACACAGACGATTCAGGAATATCTTGAGTGAAACCAAAGAAATTTTCAAAATGTATTGAAATTTTTACAGATTGTAGGTATTGTAATGGTTCATGTGTGAGGCAAACAGAGGGATAGATATAGATATTAGATAACATTTTATTATTGTTTTAAAAATAGAAAATAAAGTGCGTAAAAATCGTTGTATAAAATGTACCTTGTACAGAAATGTACGCTTTTGTGCAACAATAACTTCTTATTAATAATTCTTTCTACTGAAATGAAGGCCTATTTATTTTTTACCGACTTCTGAATATTTCGAAGAAATATCATTTTTTTCAAAATTTAACAATATAAATAAATTAATACATACATTGAATTACATTTTATTACAAAAATAAGAGAGGTTAAACAAAATTGTCAAAGTAAATTGAAATTTCTTTTGAGATAACATAACTTTTTTTAACCCTTTGGTGGTTATAAGGGCACACTACCCGTACAATATATATATGTGGATTTTATGGTTTTTGATGTTGCTGACTACAAATCCGATGTCATAATCACAAAATTACAATTGTTTAAACAATTTTGTAATAATCTGTATAAACAATTGTAATTTTGCAATTCTGAACTTGGATTCGCAATCAGCGACCCCAAAAACCATATACTCCATAGGTATACATTGTAATCATAGTAAGTGAACAATAAATAATTATTATCAATTTAGAACACATATACATTATTTTTAAATTATTTATATATCTTTAGATATGTCTTTAGAACTTTTTTCCGTAGAATACGCCTCTGGTATCGTAATTAACAAAAAAAATGCTTTATTGCAACAATTTGTTTAAACACATTGTTTAAACAATTGCGATTTTGCAATTCTGACCACGGATTCGTAAGAATCCCAGCGACCCCAAAAACTACTTGAACTATATATACTTTGTAAAGAGTTAAACTAACTTAATCGTAATTAGATACCTCAATAGGTGATCCCGGTAACTGTCGATTCGCCACGTAAATCATCTTCTGCACACCATTGGCAGGCAGACAATGAGGCCTGTAGCAATCTGCCACGTTGAAGGGACAGTCGTAGCAGGCCTTGCTCATCGTGCCGAACTGCTCCACCACGAAGACGTATTCGCAAACTTTTGGTTTCTCATTGTCGGTGCAGTTACGGTGGCAGGGATGCTTGCTCCAGTCATAAGTGTCAGCTGTCTGACCAAACAGGTCCTCGTCGTCGAAGTTCAGAACGGCTTCTATGGCTGATTTAATGATAAAAAGTTTTATAATGTAAGCTGTAATATCCAGAACTAAATTTTATTTGACACTTGTTGACTATTCGAAGAATAAGGTAGAGTACTTGTTCAGCCAGAACTCACTTACCGTTGACTTAAAAGTCAATCTTGAATCAACCAATTAAAGACTTTTACGTAATCTTAAAATGTGCTTATTCCTTAATTAAATGCAACACTTGTTTGAAACATTTACAAATTTTAATCTTTAAAGAAAATAGCCTACTTTTTATTTTTTTTTTGTTTTGAATATAAAAATATATACTTTTTTTTAAAAGCTGAAATTTTTAAACTATTTAAAAAGAAAGATGGGCTTAATTCGATGCCTCATACGAAGACCAACAGATTTCAAAAATAGAAGACAGACACTATTTTATTACTTTAATGAAAAGAAAAATAATGCGTTTTGAAGATTCAAAACTATATTAACGTGTTCACTTTATCGATATGTTTAATTTCGGTACTTTAATGAAAATTTTCTTTGTTATTTTTATCAATTTTTCACCTCATGAAATTAGATGACATTTCAAAAAGCTGAAATCGGTTAGTTTTCGTATGAGGCGTCGAATTAAGGACGAATTTATTTTAAAGATTTTGTAAAAGTTTCAAGTGTGTTGGTTGAAGGTTGATTTTTAAGCCAATGGCAAATGAATTTTGGCTGTGCACATACAGTCAACGTGGAAAACATCTGGCCGCATGTATTTGAAAATTTTTAAAATGCTGCAATGAGGTTAACGAAAACGTTCGTTTAATCCAATGAAATCCAACAAAATTGCAGTATTTCAAAAAAATGTACTTCGTCTTGTTCTTCGAACAGTGTTCGACGGGTACATTTTACTTCACAATATTATAAATTATTATATTTTTTACACCTTTTCGTAAGTATAGGCAATTTTCACTTTTTTAATGTATGATGGCTTGCCTCCTTAAATTGCTTCCACAAAATTAGCATTGTTAGTCGTTTTTCGTATAAAAATTCACCATGTACATAACATCGGCGCATCTTTGGTAAAAATTACTGAATTTTACAATTTCATAAGCAACGTAAAGTTTATTCCTGGTTGACAATTTTTATTCATTAGCACTGACAAGAGCATTAGGGATCATTTTCTAAAACCTTAGAAGACCCCTACTTAGCAGATTCAGCATGTTTCATTAATGTTAGAATATCTATACAATATACAACATTTTTAATATTGAATATATTAGCAATGCTAAGTTTTTGAGCTGTATCGCAGGTTCGAGGACTTATTCAATCAAGATACCGAGCTGGGTTTCATGTTGGAGTATAAGAAAATAGTTTTAATGATTTAGAAAATTTCTTTCCCGAAAGTCTAACATTCTTCTTGTGAGTATTCGTTCTTTAACTTTTCATTTGAGATATATAACTTATATCGCAACTGAATTTTAGTTTAATTTTTTTCTATTTATTTTATTTCATCTTAAAAATACAATGATATGATATACAAATTTCTGAACTGCTGATTCACTGGTATTTTTATACTAAATACTTACATATTACAGAAGTAAAAATTGTAAAAATAATCAAACCACACTTTTTCAAACACATTTTACACACTAAATTATACAAAATTCGACGAAAAAAATTTGGGTGTAAGGTGCCTATTTTCACAAAATATCACATTTTCAGGAATACCACATGTTCGACAACGAGTCAATGCAGAATAATGAACGATAAAACATCGGAGTATAAGCGTTTACAAATTGCCTTTTATTGACGAAGTTGTAATTTTGCGATGATGATGACAGAAGGATCAAAACGAATAGGAAAGCTTTGCCAATGCACAATCGGTTCGGATCGCTTAAGCTTCTGTAAATTCCTTTTATCATGCGAACCGCACGATGAATAATACATTTTTTTATACATTTTTAGCAAATATGAAAGTGATCCATTGTCACTGAAATTATTATCTAAGTTTAAAGAGTGTGATACTTTTTTATAAAGATTTCTTTAAAATACTTTGATCGCGTAAAAACGTAAATTCACCTATGTTCATCTACCAGTGTCCAATGCAAATATTATATTTAATTCAATTAATTCAGTCTTCTGCAAGTCTTCTGAATACAAACAATTATTCTTTAGTTACATTTTCAAGTTAACTTATTATAAACTGTAGAAGCTGAAAATGCGTTAAATAATGTTTTAATATATCTATAAGTTGTATCTATTTTTAAATGCATTATTATATCTATCTCTTAAAAGTTTAATTTAAAATTGCTAATGCGAACTCAAGGTACATAAATCGAGTGCTGTTTTGAAATATTTGTTTCATACCGGAAACAAATTTGCATGACTTAGACAAATATGTACACGTCTGAAACGATAGTATACTACGTTGATTCTTATCAATAACAGAACATTTGAATTTACACAGATTTTTAGATATAAACGTGGATTTGATAAAGACTTTTTCCGAAGTAACTTTTTCTTTATTCGCTTATTTGCCATGCATATTTTTTATGTAAATTATCTGTGCATGTTTGTGATTACCACTTCAAAATATAAATAAAGAAAGTTTATATAGTTTCATTGAAAAAAGTTAATTAATTATTACCCTACATATAACGGATATTTTTAAACATATGGCATGTTTGAAAAAATATTTACTAACATTAACTTATTATTCGAGATATATTTGCATGTGCGTGATTGCTATTTTTAAATATTTACAAATAAATGTATATAGTTTCATAAAAAGAACGTTAACAAATTGTTATACTTAAATGGAAAGATCTTTCAAGCTTTGGAACTATCTACCCGAATAAAAAAGATTTCTATATAATTGTATATAATTATATATAGTTACGTATAGTTATATAGAAACAAAACCCATATAATTATATATAATCATATATAATTATATGTAATGATATATAATCATATATAATTATACAGAATCATATATAATTATATATAATAATATATAATCATATATATAATAATAAATAATAAATTATATATAATTGTATATAATTATATATAATCATATACAATTATATATAAATCTCTTTTACTCGGGTAGTAAAACGATTTGAATCTTCGTTATAAATATAACAATTTCAGGTAATCTTTGTAAGTAGTATTAATGATTCGCAAAGCTCTACATTACTATTTAAATAATGCGACGCTAATATTATAAAAGGGAGATTTTCCTTGATCGAGTAAGCTCTAAAGAATCTAAGACCATATAATGCGCGATTTAGACGCTTAGTAATTTGATCAATATGAGATTTCTATGTTAATATTGAGTACATAACAACAACGAAGTTTGTAATAGACTAGGCGTTTTAGCCGAAAAAATCTTTCGCCGAATAATTATTCGCTAAATATTAAATTTGGCAACACTGTGTAAGAAAAACAAAACAGATTTTGCTTCGGTCTTTAAGAGGAGTCCATATCTTTTGCCCTCGTCTAATCACGTTTATGCTATTTATTCAAGTCGTAGTTTGTTAATTGAAAAACTAAACGTTGGCCCCAATTGACATTAAAGTAAGGAATATTTTGAGACCTTAAAATAGTATATTATGACACTGTTGTGGGAGATGGTTTTCTACCTTGCTCGAGGGTTTTCGCACGAGCGAAGCGAGTGAGAAAATCGAGCAAGGTAGAAAAACACCTCCCACAACAGTCTCATACGATATTTTATAGCACAACAACCTCAAAATCGACAATAAAGTTGGCATTTTGAGGTTAGTGTGCTATAAAGTATCTAACATGATTTCCTTTTCGAGAAAACCTCAGAACGGAAAAGCTAAATAATTATTCGGCGAAAGATTTTTTCAGCTAAAATGCCTAGTCACTTACAAACTTCGTTGTTGTTATGGACTCAATATTAACATAGAAACCGCATATTGATCAAATTACTAAGCGTCTAAATCGCGCATTATAAGGTCTTAGATTCTTTAGAGCACGCTCGACCGAGGCTCTGAACAAGCAACTTTTAAGTTATCTGATTGCTCCGCATTTAGATTATTGCTATCTAGTATAACCTTGTTGTCTCTAGAGATATACAAATGCAACTGCAGAAAATTTGTGCAAAATTTCGAATTAGGAGTTATGCGTTATCAGTTTTATCAATGCAAGAATATGTATTATGTAGAATTTGGCATTGAAATGCGAGACTATCAACTGAATATTTATTTCCCCTCATCTGTAGTAAAAAGCGCATTAAATAGTATTCGTATTAATCAACCCCATATTTGCTCTGAAGAAAGCCCAATGGTTTATATATTATGGCGAGATATATTTTATGAAATTTATATTTTATTTTTCAATAACCAATATAATTTATATAGAAATAATTTTATTTTTATCTTCATATCCTACATGAACTCACAAATTTGAAATAATAAATGGCAATTATAATTCTGTATGGATGTATACGTTATATTATTGATATAATATTTCGGTTATAGAATCTGTAAGTCTAACACCACAGTCAGTAAAAAAGTAGAGCAGCTACAGACACGGCAAAACACCTTAAATTGTAAAAGGTGTGACGGGTAATTTCACATACCCTGTCACATGCTCTCTCCCACACAGACACACACACACAAATCATGTACTAACCTTTTATAGATGTTACAGGTGTCAACGCGGTAAAGGGAGAGAGAGAATTGCGAGCCGCATAGAGAGAAAGAGAGAGAGAGAGTATAAGCAGGGGGCGCGCAGGGGCGCGAGCCCCGATAGTTTTTCGGGAGCTAGTAGAGACGTTTAGGCAACCGGTAGAGACGGACGCGGGATATTTCACGGGAAGCGACGGGTGCCCTTGCGACGACCACCCGATATACCTGCGAGCCGGCCACCGCTATCCCCAGTCGAAGGCCAGGATTAAGGTGAGTCAGCAGTTATATCTCTCTCTCTTCCCGGGATATTCTTTCTCTCTCTCTATTTCGCGACACGCCTGCGAGGACGCACACTCCGTGTGAAGTGCGTGAGTGTTTTCCTTCCCAGTATTTGAATATATACATATTTTTATAGCTTCAGTGTTGTTTCTGGCTTTTTCCCTTTTCCCCACTCATTCATGCTCTCAACATCGATAATGGTATGTACCGCGGGTTTTACCGACTAAAACCCCGTTACAAAGGATGATATACTGGTATAGTTCTATTACAAGTTATGGTAGACAATCTTTTTTTAGGTGGCCGGTTTCTTCGTGTGTAAGTACGAATGTTTTGGTTTAGTTATGGGTTGGGTTGAAAACAGTGAATTACAAAAAAAAAATTAATTGTAAATTTCTTTATCGACTTTTAGAAATATATAACATTTACATAAATCAAAGTACATTTATCATTAAGTGTATTGATGGAACATCACTTCATTGTATTAGGTAGAAATCCTCCACATTTTGGGAAGTTCTTAGGTACCGGAGGAAAATCTTTGTGTTCGCCGACCTTGAAAATCAATGCCATTCCGACGTTGCTGTGCTGTTCAAAATGGCAGTGAAAAAACCAATAACCTAAAATACAATAATGAAATTCTTGTTTTACCTTTGATATTGGTCCAAAAAAATTAGTTGGTAAGAAACTATCCGCATGATTATACTCAACATATAACTGCTTAATCGCGAAATATTACAAATTTCACTACTTGCATTTTATTAACTAATAAGTTAGGTTTTAGTTCTTACTCTGAGCAGATTTAAAACATTTTAAATATAAATAATTTCAACTGTATTAACGATGCTTCTAACACAATGTTCATGAGTTACACATATAAATACGATATTGGATTGAACAAGAATGTGGTCTCAATGAGCGTTTCCAGTAGTTGCGGTATGTATGGTGTTCGTAGGTGTGTATGTGTGTGTTCGACTCTTTTTTCCTAATCCATTAAAGGTAATATCATAGATTCTGTGTAAGTGGATTTGAAACAGCTTATATATACAAAAGATTATAAAGAAAGTATCTTTTCAAATTATTCCATTCAGTCATTCATAACATACCAGGATTGTTCGCATAAACCCTGACGATCGAGTAACCACCTCCCGGAGTCTTCATCGTGTCCTTCACTGGTGGACGATCCAAACGCCTCTTGATTTTGCCCTCTTTGTCCAACTGCTTAACCCGGTCGATCGTCACCAAACCCTCCAGATTCTCTTCCGCGATCACACGAAAGAAGTGACCGTGCAGGTGCAGTGGGTGATTTATCACTAGGGCACCACCTGAAAGAATGACAATTCAATTTACTGAAAAGAAAAGCGCGAAAATGAAAAATTCATCCCAAATTTCAAAAAATCACACGGAATCTCACGTGACATCTTACATAAGATTGTATGACACAAGAAATCACGCATGAAATTTACATGCTAAAAGTTCTTTTAGCATGTAAAGTGTCAGGTGAAAGGGTCACGATTTCTCATGTGAAAATCTTAGATTGTCGCTTACGTGATGTATAAATAAATTCTCAGAAATGTTTTATAAACTGTCAAATAGAGTTCGCCCTAAACTTCCACACGTGATTTTTTGCTTTATAATGTACCCACTTGAGATGTCCCGTTATATTTCACGTGATTTTTTATAGTAGGGATAATTTATAGGACCTTTTTTAAAACGTAAGAATAGGTATTATATTATATACGTTAATCAGTATTCGAACTTTTAAACAAATCCATCAATTACGATGAATTCTTTACTTAAATCTACCAAATCTGTCAATCTCAGTAATCTTATATATTAGAAAATCACCTCAGTCAAAAAACTTAGGATCATTTGACTCTCTAATTCTGCTTCTTTTATTTTAAGTGTTTCTTTACCCTGATCAACGAAAACAAGCTCGACGACGGAGTTGAGCTTGACTTGAATAACATGAGTGCAGGCGCATTGTTCTGCCGAGCAGTTCATACGACCAGGAACGTAAGTGTCGTTGCAGAAGCTGTCAGGCTTGATCATGTCCCACTGGGAGAGCAGCGAGAACGTGGGCATCTTCAGACTTATGTGGTTTAATTGCAATGTACCGATATTGCGTTCGGGTGGTACTGAAATCATTTTAATTGTGCGTATTATTTCATGTAAAAATTGTATTTTTAGAAAAATATATTATACACAATTTATATAATTTCGAGCGAAGGAATTCAGGGGTAGTTATTTTCATTTTGACCCTTAATTCTTTTTTCAAGGTCATTTGTCAAGGTAAAATCTGAATTTTCAAATGGAAACACTTATGCTCGACCCCGGCAATCGATAACGGACATTTTACTTTTGTATATGTAGTCAGACCCGGGTTAGAAGTGACCCCCAGGGTCGTGGCCACATGTACTATCGTGAAATATTGAACTCATTAACTTAGGGTCATGATCACGTGCACTAACATAAAATATCTAATTCTTTGATCCAAGGCGATGACCACATGCACTAACGTGTAATGTCTATCTCTTTGACCGAGTGCCATGACCACCTGTACTAACATGAAATATCTAACTCTGTGACTCAGGGCGATGACCACTCACCGATGATCACATGTACTAACATAAAACATATAACTCTTTGATATCTGCTGTCGAACAGATTCGCCTCACTGCCTTCCTTTCTTCTTCTACGATTGTTTTGATTAAAAATAAGCATTTTATTACAACTAATAAATTATGGAATATTTTAAATAAAAATAGTAAAAAGCTCATAGATTTGTATAGTAAAATGAATATATTCTGAATACCTTGATTGAATCCATACAAATTTTTACGATGGAAATCGTAATTGTCGATTAGATAGAAATCGAATTCTATGTAAACCTGCTGATCTACGGGATGAGTTAAGGCAGGATCATTTGGAGCCAATGCATTCAGAAACGGAATACTAATATTCACCATCTGTTGAGATTCTGTTCCTCTATTATACGGATTCAAGACCTATCAGTAAATAAATCAATTATCAATTGTATTCAAATAGTCAACTATTTCAAAATTACCGCACACAGAACAAATTAAATAACCAGAAATTATTATAAGTTATTCATAACTAAAGCCATATTCACCCGTGTACTATTCGTATGTTTCGGTATATCGTAGCCAATCGGAGCGATGGGATTTCGAATCGCTGCACAACTATACCGAAGTATGGCCACTTGATAGACGCCGTTTGTCGAGTTCGATCTCTCGCATTGACCGTAACCGCGAAATCTGATCCAGTAGTTCCCGAACTTTTTATTCGCCTTGAGGACAAAGTCGACCCTTTCGCCTGACCAGGTGGTTATTGCATCGACTACAATCATTCAAAGTTAGTATTCCAATGTAAGCTAGATTATGATTTTTTAATTTTTGAAGAAAATTTTCATTCAATTATACCTAATAGTTTAATTTAATCAAACAGGAAAATAGGTCGCAAATTCTTGCGTAAAGGTTTTTATATAAGTACTTATGTTAGTCCTTATATAAAAACTTATGTAAAACCTTACGTGTGAATTTACGTACAATTTTATTATTTGCTTGTCTTATGCAAGTTCTTATGTTGAACATTTTAAAATTATAAAAAAATGACATTGTACGGCTTCTTTTTATTTCTTTTTAAATTGTACGTATAAGTGCTCAAGCCAAAACTTACGTAAGACTTTTTCAAAATTTTTAAGAACTTACGTAAGACTTTACGTATAAACTTACGTCAGACTTTATGAAAGAACTTCTACAAATTCTACGCAAGAACTTACATACGACTTATTTATTTATTTATCTTATTACGTAGAACTTATGTATGTTAGAATCTACGTATACAGACATCTACGTAAGAATTAACTTACATAAAGACTAATATCCTATTTTCAGTAGGATAGAATATAAATGAAATTAAAAGCTTGTACCTTCAACTGGTTCAACCTCATTGCTGTCAAGACTAATGACAAGCATCTTATGATTATCGATCGACATTTCGATTGGACAGTCTTCGGCTCCAGCATTGATTAGCCTAAATCGGTATCTCTTATTCTATAGGATTTCATAAAATTATTCTGTTAGTCGACTGGAAATTATGTTCACAACCAAAGGAACAAAAACACCCGTACCTTTCTGACTTTAAAAACAGCTGTAGGGACATATTTTACCCTTTCGTTCCTCCTCTTAAATTTCTTGTACCGTCCCAATCCATTGACTAAAATCGTAGTGGGAACGACTCCCGATCTGTCGTGATACTCCTTGATGTATGCCTCGTCGGCCTCGATGTTCAACCAGTCGTTGATTATCATGTGGTGTTCGTCGCGATCGTAGAGCTTAGCATGCAAATTCTTGCTTGGCGGAGGGTGGACTATCATTGGTCCAAACAGACCGTCTGCTCGTTGAGCTCCTGAAATATTTAGGTTTTTTAACATTTTAATTTACAGATGCCTATATGTAGCCGTCTATGTTCGAGATTCTCTAAAAATCTATAATCGATTAAAAAATGTTTTTAAGAACATATGAATATTTATTTGAATGAAGAGGAAATCTGCTGGTACCAGTATATTAAAAGAATTTAACTATATTCCAACAAATTCTATAGAATTC
Organism: Gastracanthus pulcherrimus; assembly: GCA_949152435.1. Classification (NCBI taxonomy): domain Eukaryota; kingdom Metazoa; phylum Arthropoda; class Insecta; order Hymenoptera; family Pteromalidae; genus Gastracanthus; species Gastracanthus pulcherrimus. The sequence continues at coordinate 177,845,795 of OX424576.1, forward strand.
GAAGTCTTTGTGATTTAAGAGGATGCATGAATCCTACTATACCGACCGAGAACCATTGTCCCATTTCAAAAATATGCATCAGCATTGATTTCGAGAAAAAATGCACTATAATCAAAAGTAAATTGTTCCTGAATTTCATTGTAATTGGACTAATCCGTTCTCCATTATTACAAAATAAATGTGGTACTAAAAAGGAAAATCTTCTGATGCGTATTTTCTGAAAAGGACGAGGAATTCGATTTCATAGTATTCAATTGTATAGTAGGACTGATGCATTCTCTTAAGAGGTCACATACACCTTAAATTTGAAATAATAATTGGTATTTTCAGTGTTTAATAAAAAAAATTTTAATAAAAATTTATATTTATGTAAAAAATGTACCCTTTAGCTACGCAGATAAGGTATCATTTCACTAGAGAAAAAGGCCTCAATATTCATTACAGGCCCATAAATCAAGCATCCAACTTTTCATAAGAAATTCGTTGATATAGCCCACTTGTCGTAAAGTATAGCATCTTCTTGAAAGTAAATGTTAATTTTTCAAGTCTTTTTGACTTTGATTTAACACTGGCTATCATCACTATCAAAATCATGAAGATTAAAAACGTAAAACTACTATAATCGCTCATTTAAACGCACATTTAAATATTAAATTTTTATTATTAATACACAGTAAAATTGTATATAGCACTAGAAAAGTATCTTACAATCTGAATCTTTATAAGATTTTGGTACCAACGATAGCCAGCATCAAAACAAAGTGAAAAAAACTCGAAAAATTGATATTCGTTGACAGGAAAATGCTATACTTTACGACTCTGGGCTATATCAGCTAATTTTTCATGAAAAGTTAGACGCTCGATTTCAGGGCCTGTAATGGATATTTGGACTTTTTTCTCAGGTGAAGTGGTACCTTATATACGTAGAAAATTTTTTTTATCAAGCACTAAAAAGGCCAGTTATCATTTCAGATTTAAGGTGTATGTAGCCCCTTATATATTTAAACATTCCCTCATTCGAAAATTTTACGGTTTTCTTAAAAGCTTAAAAACCTTTCTATACATCTAGAGAATATAATTCTATAGTTATATTCGACCTCGAAAAATAGGTATGAGCGTTGCGCGTCGAGCAGATAACACGGAACGCGTCGTACAACCAAAAACTATAAACGCGTTTTTCAAGAAGCCACTTTTTTCAAACTCTTCAATGAGGAATGATAACTCATTGACTTTTTTATCAGTTGCCTAGTTTCGGGGTTTAAATTAAATATAATCGCATTCTCCAGTAAATAAACCTCAAACACTTATGAAGTATAACCATACAAAATTGTTACTGCCAAATAAAAGCCGATATTCATATATAAAAAAACGTAAAATTTTGTTCTGTCACAACGCATTTCATACTTTTTTATTGCAAATGTTGGTTCTTTCGCATGGTATTTTGATACTAAAGAGAATTTATGTTTCCTCATAGAGGAAGTTTTGTGATGGTAAAAAAAAGTTTTGCTAAAAACACGTTATAAACATGTTTTGAGATACTGGGAATCAAAAATACACTATTTTTAGAAAATGTAAAATGTCAGTATGGATGTGCATGTGTGTGTATATGTGCGTGCATACTTGCTTTCGTGCGTGCGTGCGTGCGTGCGTGTGCGTGCGTGCGTGCGTGTGCGTGTGCGTGTGCGTATGTGTGTGCGTGTGTGTATGGATGTTGATTAATATTACTCTGAATATACAGGGTGAAAATGAATGTTTCAGGGCTCATTTTTTTTTGTTTTTCTTTACGGACAGCGACTCAAAACAGTTTTTTTTTGTTTTTCGATGAGTTCTTTTTTTAGTGGTTTTTCAATTTTTGAGTTTTAATTATTGGGTCTTTTGATACCATAGAAATAATATCATCGATTGAGTGATAATGCATTTGAAAGAGCATACACTTACCTATCTTTATATCTGTGAAATATAAGAATGAAAGTTATTAAAAGAAATTGAGATGATTAGGAATATGGATAAGAATATTCTGTAAAATTTTTTAGGCTTTATCTTTTTCTTTTGAAAGGAAAAAAATATTTTAGGAAAGAAAATTGATTTTTATTCAGTAACGAATACTGGAGTATATCGACAGCATTTGATCTGAAACCTTTTCGAATCGGTAGCTCTTTAATATCTCTTGAACGAGTTATTTGCCCAGATCACAGCGCCCTTTATATTTCAAAATATTTGAGGTTATTTTTTCAATGAAGATTTGAAATTGAAAAGAAATTTAAAGATTTGCCAACAAGAGTTTTAGCTTTTCGAGTTTTTTGGTATGTTATGATAAATTTAGTGAACATGCAGTAAATAGAGCATAAAATTACCTATCTGTTACAACCGTAAATTTTAGATAGGCTCTTTCCCTTCTTTTGTTATACATGAAAAAAGTCATATTTAGTTTAAACAGTTATATCTCAGAAATCTTTGATGGCAAATCGTTCACAAAATTTGAGACGATTAGGAATTCCGTGAATCTACGTACTAACATCTGATTACAGGTAATTTAAATATTTAAATAATGTTAATAAATTACGTACAAAGAAAAAATTTGCTGTAATTAGGATCGTTCTGTAATTTTAGTAAAAAATTATCTTCTGTCAAACCATCGATGATAAAACAGCACACCCTTTTTGAGGTATTATTTAAAAAGAGATATAGCAATTTAAATTTAATTTATTAGAACAAAGAATTTCATATTGGAACAATTAATTTAGTTTGAGGAAGCTAAGTGCCAATGAATTGGCAGCGTTTTTTTTTGGTTTGTATGTTTTAGACTTCATTTAAGGATGCTAGCTTATCCACCGTTTTGATTGGAACCTCTGCGCGCAATCGCTATATCTATATGTATGGCGGTCAAGAATGACTTTTTACAATTTTTTCTACTTTTTCAAATGTAGGTACCATTTTTGCATGTGAAAAATTTCGTCAATTATAATAAATAATTTCTTTGTAAAAAGAAGCACGTGAAAATCTCCTATAAATTTCTGTTTATATTGCTCTGAAACCTACCGATGTGTGAATGCCAAAAGTACGTAATAATTTTTTAACGAAATCTTGCTGAAGAAAATCTAGAATTTCAGCCAAATTCTGCTACATTCCAATCCAATCTATTTCAAAATCATCATACAAATTCTTACAAAATGTTACGTAGTTACCTACTACGGCAAATCATTTTTCTGAGGAATTCAAAGGAAATTTGGATTTACAAGTAATTTAGGAGTTAATTTGTTTGGTCAAATTCATTGTAATTTAAACATTCCGACATTTGAAAATTTTCCAAAACTTATTACTCCAATATTTTATCTGTTTCTAAATCCTACAAATTCATGTTGATTATTTGCAAACCTACCAATGTGCGAATGCCAAAAGTACGTTCCACTATTGGTGGCATTGAAGGCGTATCGAAATCTTTCTCCTGGTTGAATCGGGCACTGAGTTACGAAGGGAACACCGTCCATGTACGGTGTGGCAGCCTGTTTGAGTCCGTGCCAGTGGATCGTCGTGCTCTCCGCCAACATTGCGTTTCTCACCTCTACCACGACTACGTCATCAACACAAACCTGCAGGTAATATATTGTACATTATGTACACTCGCGATTGATGCCCATGAGCAAAACATCGTATTTTTTCTATGAAATTCGTAATACGTTATTGATAAAAGACCGTTATTTACAATATATGTATATTTTTTAGTTGAGTTTGATATTCTCTTATATCAAAACACGAAAAAAGACGCCGTCACTGCATTGGCTCTACGCTTTATAAAAGCGACACAAATTAAGACTTTGTATGATTTTTTCTTTATTTCTTTATTCAAATTTTGGCAGTTTATGTAAAAAAATTAGGTTGTATTAAGTGTATTATTTAGTGCCTTTTGAGAAAGCAAACTGCTAAGTAGAGGGCCGCGGGTTTTTTAATTAATCTAAAATTACAGTTTCGGTCAAATTGAAAAACGATTCATTTTTTTGTCCACCATATTGGATAAGCATTTTGAATTTTGAAGCTTGGACTACTATAGTTTCGTATTTAGCATGGGTGAGATATCATTATCAATATTTAGGAATCGCATGAACGTTTCTTAATTTCTATAACTCAATAACTTTATGCGACGATTTAATGAATTATACTTATACTTCTGCAGATTTTCAGTGCATAAAATTCATTACTATAGCAGAAAAAAATACAATTTTTGTATAACAATAATTTAGCATTAATAATTTGTTGTATTGGAACAGAAGCCTATTGCCTTCTAGCCGTCTAACCAATTTAGTATATAAACTCATAAGAAGTTAAAGAAAGTATAATGTTTAGAAATGAAAAATAAGTTAACTTAAACAAACATTTTTACAAGTACTTACTTTGAAAAAAATTTACTACGAAAACAAGAGAGTTTATAAAAAAATTTAAGCTTAAATCCAAATCTGTTTGAGATAATATGACGGCAATATAATTTGCAGCATTTTTTAAATCAACTCGATCACAATTATATACCTCAATAGGTGTTCCGGGTAATTGACGATTAGCCACGAACACCGTTTTCTGCACTCCATCAGCAGGCAAACAATGAGGTCTATAGCAATCTGTCACATTGAAGGGACAATCGTAGCAGGCCTTGCTCATAGTGCTAAACTGCTCCACAACGAAGACGTAATTGCAAACTTTTGGCTTCTCATTGTCGGCGCAGCTACGATGACAGGGATGCTTGTTCCAGTCGTAAGTATCGGCCGTCTCACCGAAGAAGTCCTCGTCGTCGAAGTTCAAAACGGCTTCAATGACTAATTTTATGATAAAATGTTTTTTGGATGAAAAATAAATTATTATTTCTTTATTATATCATTTGAAACAAGCTGTTATTAAACCTTAAAAATGTTAAATTTACTAAATAATGTTCAACATTTGTAATGTAAGTGTAATAATAAGAATTAAGTTGCACTTAAAAATAAAATAATTTGAGAGGTTGGAAAGTTATTTACCGCACGCTTAAAAACCAATTGTTCTCCAATCCTCTTAAAGCTGTTAGTAAAATTTGAATAACATTTTTTTTCTTCATTTAGTGCAACACTTTTATTTGCAACAATTTATCTTTAAGAAAAACTTTGTTTTTTGTTCTAGGGTGCATCATGTACGAGAAAACTGCCCTCCCGTTTGAGCGTCAACAGAAAAGTAACGTCCTACTACGAGCTCCTGTGTTCGCCATTTTGTAAAAAAAAATTATACACTTCATTAATTGTACAATAAAGTTCTTCAAACGAATTTTTCATTTCGCTTATTATTTACCCACAAAAAATCGTCAAAAATAGATGTACCTAGAGTGGTGTTATCCCTTAATCAAGAGGAAACGTATCTTAAAGATTTCCAGAACGTTTTGAGTGAGTGTGTTGCATATTGATTTGTAAGCCTACGGTATATGAATTTTACGTAAATAGTACTCTGTTGTATTTTTCGAACAGTCACTAAGTGTTCGCTAGGTGTATTTTGCTTCTCAATCTCTCAAATTCTTGAATTTTTTGAGACCTGGTGGTAAGTACAATTTATATATTGCTATGAGATTATAAAAGTTGTAAAGTATTTATTGATTTTCACTATATTAAGGCACCACACCGGTTTATTTCATTACAATAAATGTAGTTCGTCGTTTCACATACGCTTTTTTCTCCGTAATGTATTCACGTAAGGAGGATCTTTCGCAATTAATAGACGTTCTAGAAATAAATTGTGATTCAAGTACCTAAGATCTGATAATGTAACATCCAACATCTCCATCCACACATTCATTATTTCATAATTTACTTTTCAGTAAATTATATAAATATAAAACCCAGAAAAAACATAAAAATCATAAAACTCATAAAACTCATAAAAATCATAAATCATAAACCGGACAGAAATTTCATATAACCCATAAAAATCATTAACCTGATTAAACCCATAAAAATTATAAGCCCTATTAAACCTACTATATCCATAAGCCACATTATTCATCACATTCATAAACCCAGCTCATAAAAATCCCAAACCCCACAGAATGATTAAACGTTTTAGTTTGCCCATCATCAAGTCTCTTCATCGGTATCAGATTACGATACCTACAATTTTAGAAATTTCAGAATGCTCCGTGAGGAAACTTGTCACTCTAACTTTGTCTTTTTCTCGACAGTGAACCGTCGAAAACATACATGGAATACTTCCCCTAGTCGCATTTCCTCTAGGGATAATATTATTGAATTTAAGAACGCCTTCAAATCTCTTGTCTATGAGTTTTAGGACGAGCAAGTATATGTTTTATATGTATTATAGGTCGAACTTGAAGCAACTTTCCTCTACTTTCTAATTATGTTCATCGATCTTAAATATTATTTTCTTTCTATTAATTTTATTTTTATTTTTCTATGTATGATATTTTGCGATATAATTATATAAAGACCATTTTGCCCATCTAATAAATGTAAATAAATAAATAAATAAAACCATGAAAATCATAAACCGTATAAAACCTATAAAAATCATAAAGATCAGAAACCCCATAAAACACCATCAAAAACATACCCGTATAAAACCCATAAACTCTATAAAACATAGGAAAATTATAATCCCCATAAAACCCATAACATTCATAAACCTCATAAAACCCATACAAATGAGATACAACCCATAAAAATCACAAACCCCATAAAATTCATAAATCCCATAAATTCCATTAAATCCATAAACTTTATTAAACCCACAAAAGTCATAAACCCCATGAAATCCATAGAAATCATAAACCATGTGAACTCCACGCCACCGATAAAAATCACATACCCCATAAAACCATAAATGTCATAAACTCCATAAAACTACAAAAATTACGAAACCATAAAAGTTACAAATCCCATAAAACCCATAAAAATTGTCCAGCCCATAAATATAATAAAAATCATCAAAATCATAAAACCCATAAAATTTATAAACCTCATTAAACCCATAAAAATCGTGAATTCGATAAAACCCATAAAAGTAACAAACCCCATAAAACCATATAAAATTTTTTTTTAAAATAATAAAAATTCAATAATATAATAATGATTATATGAAAGATAAAAAATATCATAAAAATCATAAATAATATAATATGACCACATAAATATGTACATAAAATACACAAGAAGGCAAAAAAGTGAAAACTTTGAATGTCCTGAGCCCGGCAGACGAAAGGATTTACCGAGAAAATTTCTTGAAAATAATTATTTATTACATATATATATTTCTAAAAAAAATCTAAAATAACAAAAATATGCCGGAAGGCACGAGAAACAATAATAACAAAAGTAACTTTACAAAGTTAGTAGGAGCCTTAAAAAAGAGAGACAAACTTTGACACATGGCTTATTTTTAACTTTAATATTATATAAATATTCAATATGCAAATTAAAAAATTAATCATTAAAATGAAAAGTTAAATCACAAACGATTGTTAATATTTTTCATTCAAGTTTTCTCAATAGATGCAATGATATAATTTATGAATTTCTTAACTGCTCATTCACTGGGGGGTTTACTTTAATACTTACTTATTAAAAAAGCCAGAATCGCAAAAATAATCAAGCCACATATTTTCAAACACATTTTCCAAATTTCACTAAAACGTGCAAAATTCAACTAACAGAATTTCCTAAAATTTCTATTTTCTATCACGTGCTAAGGAAATCCATATATTTAACAACGAGTCAAATACCGGTGCGCGAACGATAAATCGTCGGAATAGCGTTTGCAAACTATGTTTTATTGACAAAGTTGTATTTTTTGCGATGTCTGAACGATCAGAACGACTAGGAAAGCTTTGCCAATGCACAGTCCGAATCGCTCAAGCTTCCGCAGCAAGTCCCTTTTATCATACGAGCCGCGCGATGAATAATACATTTTTTGCGCTTTTTTGGCAAACGCGAAATCTTATGCAGTCGCGACGTCGTGTGAATTTGGAAAGTGTTGTATTGTCGCCGAAATTATTATCATGGTTTAAAGCGTGTGATACTTTTTTGTAAAGCTGTTCTCGAAAAATACTTTGATTGCGGCAAAACGTAAATTCACTTACATTTTTTATGTTTAACTTTACCAGAACGTATAAGTTACTGCAAAATATTTTTTCATATCAATTTTTCATTATTATTTTTCATAACGATCATACTATAATGTGGGAAGACAAAAGTACGTTCACTAATTTTAGCATTGAAGGTATATCGAAATATTTCTCCTGATAAAATTACACGTATAAATGGAGTTACAAATAAAGAACATCGTCCATTTATGGTAACTCAATTTGTTCAATTCTGTTTCTCGCGTTTACTACGACTACATATTTAATACAAATCTACAAGATATATATTTTATAATATACAGAGTAAAAATTAACACGTTTAAACAGCAAATTTTATTTTACTTCCTCAGAGAAGAAGTTTGTAAATAATACAAATACAGTCTTAAACTGCATTTTTTAATTCGTTATCAGACCAAGCGTATCTAGCATATCTTATATAACAGACGTTAATTTGCTTATGTCAATTTTTAAAAATTCATATTCGCATATTATCAATTACATAACAAAAGTATTAAGTAAGAATGTAAAATACATATAAAAAAGTAATAGTATAGAATGAAACTTTTGTTTTTAAAAATAATAGATATTTCTCATACAAAATATTGCTGACAAATCCACTTATATTGCTTTCTTTTTCAGAATTTCATTGTTTAGACAAATCGTTTTATGGCCACATTTTAACATAATAAAATACTAGGGGTCATTCAGAAATTACGTTACGCTCAAAGGGGGGGGGGATCTTTATTAGCGTAACGGTGTATACGAAAGACATATAGGAAAATCAGTGAAAATGCATTACGTGGAGGGAGGGAGGAGGAATCAAACATTGGCATCGGCTTTTTTAATGTGGCCCAAAAATTACTGCTTACATTTTCTGGTTGGTTTTGACTTTAAAAAATATTTGTTATGTTTGACTTTAAAATGTATTTATATACAAAAATATCAGACAATATCATGCTTTTTAACGCGTAATAAAATCTTCCATTTCGCCCCAGGGCTTTCTTTGTCATGAATGAACAAAATGCTGTAATGAAAAACCCAGAGATTTATTATTTAAGCTATGCTTATTAAAATAACATGCTTAATTTGATTTTCATACAACATTCTATATATTTTTTAAACGAATTATTGAACAGGGTGGCTGTATTAGGTTTGAATAGATGTTCAATTGATTTTTCATTGGAAGTATTAGAATTTTGTGTAGTATAGATTCATTATATTAGAGTTAAGGTGTTGAACAATGATAAAAGAAGAAAAACTCTAACTCTGATTGTTAAGAAGAATTTTGCAGGTGGCAGTAATCGGGAGTCAAGAAAGTAATAAAATTATGTGATTATGGTAAATTTCGATTCTGCTTACAATTCAAATATTACGCCTTCATAAATCGTCTCAGAAAATAAATTTTATTCTAATGTATATGTTTAGAATAAAACAAAATTTTATAATATATTTATTGGTGGATATATTAGGTCTGATGAAGCACATTCATAATAATCATCAAACTATATATTGTAAATAACAAATACTGAAGACTTACATTGTGAAATATTTATATTTTGCATATATCATTTTTCTTACATATTTTATGTTTCAGTACGTGATGTATTTAGTGACATGGGTGAGTGTTATGGTATGCGATAAATACTGTGGAAATGTGTCGTTTTATGAAATGATGTGATAAATAAATACTGTGCAATTTAACTTTAAGACTGACGATCATTGTGTGATATATAACATAATTAACATTGACTGAAAAGTATAAGATTGTAATAATTTATACTTTTTTTAAATAAATATAATTCTCTCTCTCTCACACGCACACATACTCTCTCTCTCTTTCTCTCTCTCGCTCTCTCTCTCTCTCTCTCTCTCTTTTTTAAGCACTTGCTAAGGAATTCTAACTACGTCTTAAATGTTCCACATTTCAGAAAATCTTTGGGTACAGGAGCCATGTCCTCATGCTCGCCGACTTTGATAACCAAGGCCATACCGATATTGACATGTTGCTCGAAATGACAGTGGAAGAACCAGTACCCTAAAAGATTTTTCATTATAATTAGTAATTATTCAATAAATCAATCATTCGTATATTAGGCCAAGTATTTACGTATATACCTGGATTGTCAGCATAAAATCGGACGATCGTGTATCCTCCTCCTGGAGTCTTCATCGTATCTTTAATAGGTGCGCGATTCAATTTTCTTTTAATCTTCCCTTCTTTATCTAACTGCTTGATCCGATCCACTGTTACGATGCCATCTAAATTCTCGGTGGCTACAACTCGAAAGAAGTGCCCATGCAAGTGTAGCGGATGATTAATATCACCGACCAGACCTAATAATAATACATCATTAGTAGAAATATGAACATCATATGATATCGAAATACTAATAAAAATAATTGTGATTGTTGTACCTTGATCGATAAATACCAGTTCAGCAACGGAGTTCAATTTTACGTTGATCACATGTGTACACGTGCACTGTCCGTTTTTCACGCAAGATTTGTCCTTGATCGTCGTGTAATTGCACAGCATACTCGGTTTTATCTGATCTCTCTGAGAAAGTAGAGGAAACGGTTGCATGTGCAGAGTGATATTATTTATCTGCAGTATTCCCATCCTTGACTGCGGTAATACTAAAAGACAATTGAAATTATGCCCAAGATTGTTCGATGATACGCAAAGTGTACGAAAAATAGTTGTTGCTAATATATATACCCTGGCTTCTTCCATACAATCCCTTGCGATGGTAATCATAACTGTCGAGAGGATAATAATCGAACGACATGAAAATCTGCTGATCCGGTTCCCTAGTGTTGGCCAAATCGTTGTGTGCCAGAGAATTCAGCGATGGTATAGTGACTGGTCTTCGAGTTTCAGGTTCTACGGTGTCTGGATTCAAAGACTGTAATCAATTAATTACCGTAAATTTTACAAGAATTTGATAAGATTTGTTTTAATGGTAACAAAGGTTGATTAGTAATTGATCTTAGCTAATCAATGATCAGTTGATGATTAGTGTTGTAAAAAAACAGTGTCAAACCATTTTTAAATAGAAAACGATACAGTTTTGATTAGGTAGAATGCAATAGAACCATATTACATGATCTTTGCTTTTTACATACAGTAAGTTTTAACATCCTTTACATACGTAAATAATGATAACGTTGGACATATAGAACTACATTTTAAATGAATATATTTACCCGAGGCATTTGTATTGGACTCATGATATTGTAGCCCACTGGTCTTGTAGGGTCAGCGATTTCCGCGCCTCTGTATCGAAGTATGGCCGTCTGGTAAATGGTCGTATTCTCGTCCATTGCACAGAGGCCAAAACCACGGAATCTGATCCAATAGTTGCCTATCGACTGATTCGCGTTGATGATGAAATCCACCCTTTCGCCCTGGTACACGTGGAGTGTGTCGACTGGAATGATTGTTCTGTTAGTAAATATTTAAATAATGTAATTCATTAAGAAAAATATAAGCATACCATCTACTGGCTCTATGTCATTGCTGTCAAGACTGATGATACGCATTGTGTGATTGTCGATAGCCATTTCAATGGGGCAGTCTTCCGCTCCAGAGGCTATCATTCTAAATCGGTATCTCGAACCCTACAAAAGAACATTATGAATAGTCTTATTCAATTTAATAAATTAGGCTAGTTTTACATTTTCCTTTCACACTATTTTATCGATCAAATTATAAATAATCTACTATAATTATGAAATCGGTATTAAAACAATTCACTATTCTAAAAGAATCTAGTAAATATTTCAACGACATTTCTAAATATTTTTGGAACGATTCTTGTTATTCGGTGATATATGTGCCTGAAATTCTACAGAATCGTCAATTATTCCAATAAATCATTTACGAAGGGTAAATGAGTTTGAGTATCATCTAAATATAAGAACTTTTTAGATGTACTTTTTAGTCAGATTGTCATATATTTCTCGATCGGTGAAATTCAAGTTGACTTTCGCAATTCCTCAATGCTATTTTGTTTCACGTACTATTTTACACTTCATTTTGTACAAAGTAGTAGTATATCTAACGTACCTGCGTCACAGTGAAAACCTCAAGCGGAGTAAAATGCTTCGTCCCGTTCTCAGCTACGAAAGGTTCAAAGCGACCCTTCCCGTTGACAATGATTGCCGACGGGACGACTTTAGACATATAGTGTAGGTCACGCAGGAAACCGATATCGGCGTGTAGATGCATCCAGTCGTTGACCATCATCGTGTGCTCGTCGAAGTCGTAGAGCTTCGCGTGAGGGTTTCTACGCGGAGTGTCCCGGACGATAAGCGAGCCAAAAAGTCCGTCGGCTCTTTGATTTCCTGTGCGTTATAAGTAAATTATGAATAATACGATGATACTTAAGAGGGTAAAACTGTGTTAAATCTTAAAAATAAACATGAATGTTTAAGGTCTTACTATAATTTTTTCCTATAAACTATGCAATCAAAATTTTTTAAGTTTTGTTCATTCTACGCATTGCCGTCTAGTACGTAGAGTTCTTTACAATAATACGACCTTGATATCCGAGTAAAGTACCGAAAGGAAATAATAATAATAATGATTCTCCAAAAGATTTATAGATCAACTTTCAAATGACTATAAAATAGCATGACAAGTCAACTTCGATGTTCAAACTTGGATTTGAATAATTCAAAAGACTAGGAGTGACTTAAATAAGATAATTGCCTCTAATAAATTGTAAAATACTTATGGGGTATTGTATGTAGCATAAAAAAATATTAAGTGCCTAGCTTCATGGACAAAATTCTAGTATGCCTTAAACATTTATTTTTACTCCTAAGATTTAATATAGTTATATGCATACTCAAAAAGCAATTATAAAATTATCATGGGGAACTGATCACGAAACAATCTCGATAACCCTCATCAAAAGAAAGTCTACTTGTTATCACCCTAATAAAAATGTAGAGGACAGCGTATTACATTTGTCACTATCTTGAAAAGTATATGTTCGCGTAAGTAAAGTTGAAATATAAATACAATGCAGAAACATATGAATAAATGTACAAAAATACTAATAAATGACAAAAACTCTGAGAATATGTATAAGTTTATACAAATATTTTACGCTCTGCAAATAAATGTATAAAATTGTGAGAAATAATAAGAAAGCATATATAATTATCCCTTATTTTAAAATCCAGCGCGATATATCAAATCTAAAAAGATGTATCGAATTTTCGATTTCTAATTTCGATATTTTGATTAACAGAAAAAAATTGAATGTGTGGGAAGATAACTTCGGCGTGCGGAGCGCGCCATCATCTTCTCTAGTCCCTACTAAACAAATCGCGTAATCAATCGCGCGATTCGTTGCGATATCATCCGGATGGTAGAACCCAAATGGGCCCTCACACCTACACATTTTGCATTTTTAAGGAGGTCCGAGCGGCATACTAGTCAAAACAGTAACTTATGAAAAAACGTTATTCAATAGAGAAGTTTATGACAATGTATCATGTTAACAAATTAAATATTTAAAAAACTTTGAATATTCATATTTATATCAAACGCATATTTATCTTATTTCTTTCTGAAAAGATCAATATAGACCTTGATTTGACTCTAACCTCTAAGGTGTTTCTTTGTTTTGAGTACTTTTTTGCGTTATTCTATAAATATCTCTCTAAAACGCCAGGCAACCCTATTTTTGTATCGTATGCACATACAATTGGAAAGCTAAAGATTAATTTGATACTTTAATAATCTAGAAAAGTTTCCTACAAATGCATGAATTTTTTATTTCAAACGCGAAAAATGCGTTTTCTGCATATTAAACGGGCTAAACGGGCGAACTTTAGAATTAAATATCTTTTCGAAATGCAAGGCAACCTATACTGAAAATTTGTCTCTGGATTCAAATAATCTTTATTAACAATTACAAAATAGATTTAGGTCTTAAAGTTTAAAATTACTTTTCGCTCATACCCCCTTAATAATTCTTTTTTTCATTGAAGAATTATTTTCAGATTAATCGCGCGATTCGTCCCACGAGTCATCATGCGATCAATCGCATCGGAGAAAGTTTGATAATATCACGCGATTAATCGCGCGATATTGGTAAAAATCGCGCGACTTTTTAGTAGGGATAACTTATACATTTAAAATTCAGAAGTAGTTCACGTTTTCTCTCACAGTCTTACATAGATTATTTCCACTATATGAATAACTTACCAATATGAGAGTGCCAGAAGTAGGTGCCACTGATTGTAACGTTAAACGCATATCGAAATCTGTCATTGGGTAGAATTGGGCATTGGGTGACGTAAGGGACACCGTCCATGTAGGGTGTACCTTTTTGATCGATTCCATGCCAGTGTATCGCTGTGCTTTGGGACATCATCATGTTCCTGACCTCTACCACGACAGTGTCATCTTTGCATACCTGAAGCAAATGGTAAGGCAACTATTAAAGTATTTCATTCTTGCAACTTTACTGTCAAGTATATTTTTCATAAGAGCGATAGTTGACTGACCGTCTAGCCGACTATTGCCGTTATGTCAAATATTAAGTACTTTAAAAAATGATTTTATTTAAAAATATATATGAAAATGTTTCTAACTTTTGAATACAGTAACTAGTAGAAAATCACGCACGTTTTCTTATGAATTACGTTCTTTTTTTGAAAAAGGCTTTAATATATTTATTAAAGCGAGTCTTCTGTGGAAAACTCCACATCTCTAAAGATTTATTAATCACACTAAAGTTTGTATCCTCACTTGTTGATCGCGAAACTAAGATATAAAATATTACTCTAATCTCAATGAAATATTTACAAAAAGTGTTGGGAAATTACGTCTTCTAGAATACCGCATGCATAATTTTCTTAAACCTTTCATAGTTTTAATGAATGTATATAAACTTTATATAAAGCTTTTATAGAACCATTTATTTATATATCGTTTATAAAAAATACGTATAGTCTACTTTATATTTATTTTATATTAAATTTTTAATCTATTCTAATATGAGACAATTATCATGGATATAATTTGTTGTGGCTCACACACGCATACACGCATGTATGCATACATGCACGCATAAAAACACACACACACCCTCACACACACACACACATACACACACACACACACACACACATGCATACACATACACACACACGCACACGAACATACACACACATGTACACACGTGAACGCAGGCAACGAACAAACATACATAGATACACACACACACACACACACACACACACACATACACACTCATACACACACGCACATAATCTTTATCTTTAAGAAAGCATAACTAGAGATAGTAAATTACGCATTAGTTAAGTTATTGTGATAAAACTCTATTTTAAGATGAGATTCAATACCTAATCAACAGCTAATGAAAACAGCTTATCTAAATAACTACTGATATAATCGACCACTCAACTTATTATAACGATATTAAGTAACATCAAAACACTGTCTCACCTCGACAGAAGGTCCGGGCATCTGCCGATTCGCCACGAAGAGCGTCTTCTGAACGCCGTCCACCGGTATGCAATGGGGCCTCCTGCAATCGGTCAGATTGAACGGACAGTCGTAGCAGGCCTTGCTCATCGCACTGAACTCCTCGACCACGAACACGTACTCGCAGATCATCGGCTCCCCGCCGTCGACGCATTTTCGGTGACAGGGATGCCCCGACCAGTCGATGCGATCAGCCTCGAAGCCGAAGAAGTTCTCGTCCTCGAAGTTCAGGACGGCCTCCAGTGCTGAAATTCGATTTTAAATTAAATAAAAGTGGAAGTGGTGAGCATGAAGTGTGAACATGGAGTATATAAAGAGATAATTGAAAAAATGCTGGGTCATTTGGTGTGTCTCAAAAATGCAGTTTAAGAAATCGGACAGAAGGATTTTTTTAATTTGTGCAGTTTCACAGCCGACAATTAAATTCACATAAATTAAGTGTGGTCCTGACAATTATTTTGTACAGCTAAACATAATTGAATGTATAACAAGTTCAAAATGTATCATTATTAGTACCTAACGTTAGTTAAATAGAAATACATATCGAAGATATAAGAAGCATAGTATAACCGCAATGTAGCACTATCAGTAACCTTTCACCATATCCTGATATTAATTTAATGAATTTCTAGAATTATTTCTCTCATTTTACTGAAAAGAAAACAAATGGCAACTTCTGGACGGAACATTGCTTTACATACAGGCAAAAACGCGGAACAAAAATAAATAGTAAACTTTCATTCGTAAACTACTCCAGCAGATAAGTTTGTAAGTTCTCATGTACGAATTCAAACCATAGTTTCTGTTTAATTATTGAGTTTCTTTATTATGTTAGAACTTCCCTGGTAGAAAATTAATCTAGAACTATGTAGATCTATCTAGTTTGCCAAGGAAATAATCGAGGGCCTCGATAAAACTAGATAATTTTCTACCAGGGTTATGTGAGTTTTTAAATAAATTACAGAAAATTACTGAAAATTGCACAAAACAGAAAACAGAAAATTATATATTTAAATTAATTTTCACATGCAAATTTTTTAGTGCAATTCATGAATTTAAGAATTTCAGAAAAAGGTGTTTTCCTAAGAGAAACGTTGAAAAATATTTGTGCAACCCTGGTAGAAATCTTCCCGGGTTTCTAGCTAGAATTTACCGATATTTTCTAGCTAAAACGATATTTTGATTATATAATGACACAATTAAAAAAAATTCATTTTTTGCGTGTACAATTATATTACAATGTTTATTTTTGAGGCAATAACCATAGTTTTAATAATTTGAATATTGTTAAAGAGTAAGTATTAGCTAATGATGCTTCCGTTTAATTTACACGTTAACGCGAAACACTCATCAACTTTCTACCAGGGAACAGTTTTAATAATAGTAGACAAAACTTCACTTCTCCGCAAACACATTTTGTTTTGAAATTCACGAATTACGAAGGTTAAGAGAATGTGATTTCAAATGCATTTCGTATCCGATGATTAAATACAATAATATAAGACAACTGTTAATCTAAATGAATAAAGATAAAAACGTTATAAAATACTTACATATTATACTCGTGCAAATTATAGTTAAAAAGATGAAGGGTTCTTTAAGATTCATTTTGGTTCAAAATTATGTTAAAGAGAACTCGTAAAACATGAAAGTTTTACAAAATGTGAACTGTGTAATTCAAGTCCTGCTACGATACATATGCTTTTCATGCCGCTAATGTAATTCCTTTTATGCACTTAGCACAATAATAAAAATTAAAAGCTTACTTTTTAACAGAGTTCAAAGAAAATTCACAATCCGAGGAGTAAGTACATATATATGTATATATGTATGTTTGTCCGAGTGTTTCCCAAGAACAACTAGACCAATTCGCATGAAACACGTTGTGTTTAGCTAGACATCGTTCAACTAAGAATACCAAACATTTTGAAAATCAGTTAACTAGTTTCGTAGTTATCTTGAAGTCGGCTTATTTATTTTTTTATTAGAATTTTCTTGCTATCGCATAAGGAAAGTATCATCGTTGATTCATGCTTTTCCTAATAAATGGATTTCCCGATAATTTTTCTTCGATCAGCATTGATTTCGCGTATTTCCACACTAGAGTAAAAGAAATTTTATCTTCAATTTCAACACATGTGAAATATAGATATATTTTCTTAACACTATTTCTTAGTCAAACCATGACGTTAGTTATTCGGGGGAAACACGCTCGGAAAGACGCACAAATGGAAAAATCAATTTTTTTCTTCAATGCATACTTAATGTGAATCTGAAGAATACATCTCGAAGTTACAGTTATAAAGAATTTGTAATCAATCAACTTGAAGTTTTTTTACATATACAAACTTAAATTATATTATTATTAAATGTATTGTAAGTTCCGCCAAAATTTTATTTGATGCTTTTCTATCGTAAATTAATGTTCAGTATCTCCAACTTTTATACTATAACTAAATTCTTTTGTAGGAAAAACTGAGGTATAATAACGGAACAGTTGTGATAACTTTGCTTCAGAAGTGACGCCATCTATTTAGTCACATTTTAGTGTACTCGCAACGATTATACGAGTTCATTTACGCTTTCCCATCTACCATAACCATACAGAACAAATTTTAAAAATACAACAGTTTGAGATCATAAAAAACCATAAATTTTGTAAAAATTGCTTCTTATTAAATTTTTAACCAATTACAGTATTGCTCAATAACACTAATCGCCATATAATCTTTTTGTATGATTTTTCTTTGCCTTGAGTTTTCCCTTTATAAAATTAATATTGATTGAGTTATTGCTATAAGTTATGATACAAAATGTAAAATCAAGAAATATATTAAATATTTACAATTTGCAAGCAAAAACATTTTTTTTACATCGGTATGTCAAATAGAAATGGGATGAACGTATATAAAATTATGTGACCTATTGAATCTATAAAAAATATGTGTAAACTATTGAGTATCGTCAACGGCAAATTGTTGTATTTTAATCGTTTAATAAACGCGTAAAAGCTAGTGTTATTGTTTCTGTTTCTATGTGTAATTAAAATTAATGTAATTTATATATAGGTATCTATAGATAGTAATTTCTGTAAGTTGTAATGATAATATTAACGGAGTACTATCGGTACTCTGTGAGTCAAGTGCGTGTTCGGTCGTTCTTAACTTCATACAAATGGTGTGCGTAATAAATGGTTGAGGGGAAGTGAAAAATTGTATTCGTTTGATTATATTAGCTCTCAAAATTGGTGAATCAACATTTGGATTTTTGCATTATATTTACGGGACATTATATATATATATATATATATATATATATATATATATATATATATATATATATATATTTCTCCAAGTTTTAATGAAATGAGAACAGCAGTTTTTATGATTGCAACTGTCAGAAATGTGAGTTCCCATAAGACTACGTGTTAAAATATAAATATTCAATTCTTAATATTTTCTTTTCTGCGCTGGTGTAGCTGTCTAAACATTTATATGAGTAAGTTTGAGGTCGAAACGTAGTAGTATACAAAATTTCAGATTTTTCTGAACACTAATTCGAAACCGATAGTGCTCCCTTAATTTAAACAATTAATAACATGCTCTATCTGTCCTGGTAATAATAACGTACGGCTCCATTATAACACAATTAGACGCTCCATTATACCCCAATGATTTTGAACATCGTGATTTTGGATGTATTAATTGCAACTGTAAGGTAGAAAAATGTTCTTTGCCTAGCAGAGAACTGAAAAATTTGGCTTTCTCGTAGAGGAAGCTTTGTAATAGTAAAAGAAATTTTCCTAAAAACATGTTAGAAGCATGTTTTGTGATACTAGGAATCCAAATATACTATTTTTAGAAAATGTGTGTATGTGTGTGTGCGTACGTGCGTGCGCGCGCAAGCTTTCGTGTAATTTTTTAATACCTTAAAAATAATATCATCGATTGAGTGATAATAATCTATTCCGACCAGAAATTTTGAATGAACTATTTCCCTTGTTTTATTATTCACGAAATCGTCATTTTTTCAAACGGTTATATCTGTGAAATATAAGAACGAAAATTATTTTAAAAAATTGAGATGTTTAGAAATATGGAGAATAATATTCTGCAAAATATTTTAGGCTTCATCTTTTTCTTTCGAAGAGAAAATAATCTTTTTGTAGAAAAATCGATTTTTATTCAGCTGTGAAACTTTCCAAAACGATAACTTTTCACTATCACTTGAACGAGATCTTTGCCCAGATCATAACGACCTTTATATTTCAAGATATTTGAGGTAATGCATTTTTAAAAAAATTTATTTGATTGCTTATATGTCGAGAATTGCTTGGTCATTTTTTACCAAACGGAGCCCATTACTTTCGTCTTTTATTGAAGATATGAAATTTAAAAAAAATTTAAATATTTATCGACTCGATTTTTTTATAACAATTTTTGGATTTTTTGGATTTTTGAGTTTTAGTTTCTCGAGTTTCTTTTTTGGTATGTTAGAAATATTATAATCAATTCAGTGTAAATGCATTAAAAAGAGCATAAAATGACATATTTTATAACTGCAAATTTTAAATCGGTTCTTTTCCTTTTTTGTGTTATATAAGAAAAAAGTCATACTTACAAGGAGAACACCAACCCTGTGGACTCGAATTTTGATGAGGCTTTGGGCGGTGCATTCTGGCTCCTAAAAATGAAGCGCAGCACTCCTAGTTTGTTTTAATTAGCCCTTTCATTCGAGATATGAACTATTTTACTCCGTATATATGTTATTTTAGTAAAAAAAGATACCTCTTCTTGTGATTCTAAATATGCATCTATTGATACTAAAAAATGGCTTGAAAGGTAATAAATGTAGGCAGAAAGAGCTTTAATTCGAGACCTGTAACGCTCAATAATATTAATCTGTGTCAACGATATTAACAATTGAAAATGATGACTAAAAATGTATTAAAAATCCACGAAATTAAAA